>JAWWEU010000163.1:25768438-25877936 GCA_035583155.1 Acropternis orthonyx | reverse complement strand
AGCGTGCGCAGAACTGGCCCCACCATTTAAGTCCTAAGGTCCGTTTGCCACGGCCGAGCGAGCTTGGACAGTGACAGCGAAATCCTTGCCATCCGATCCCGTCAGCTCTCGGATGCTAAGCAGGGTCAGCCCCGGTTAGTACCAGGTGCTGTAGACAGTCCCAAGGATTTTGCAGAAACACATAGGCTGCCCTGAAAATCAGTCAGGTTTAACTTTTTCTTTACAGGGATTTTTGAACAAAATTCTTTAGCAGTTGCACATAAGGAATTTTCCTCTTCAGCTGGAGAGGCAAACAAAGATACTGGCCTTTTACTCCAGCACTTATCAAGGAGATTCAGATTAAATTAGTCAAATTAGTCAAATTAGTTCTGAATAAAAGCATCATGTGTTTCATATGTATTTTAGAGCCCATGTCCATGGGGTGTTCTCATGGCCCATAACAGCTTTGCAGTGGTGATTTGCTCTCCTGACCATGAGGCCGGACACTTGTCACCCCTCCTCAGGGTGGTTTCCATCTGCTGCACAGCAGACCTGCATTTGCTTACTGATCTGAGCAACAGGGATGTTACAGTGGCTCTTTGTTCTTCCCACCCTAAGGCTAGTCCTGTAGCAGTGCAATTTATTCATCTCTCCTTGCTCAAAGCTGTGCCTAAAGGCACAATATGGCCTTTGATTATCTGAGAGAAAAAAGTGAGGTTTCAAGGGCCACCACCAGGTTTTATTTAATACTATGTAATTTCTAGATTCTCTTTACTTCTAGCCTTTAACACTGGTTTCTTTTACTTTGGGATTCGTTATTTGGAAGGGGGTGGGGGGTGGCTTGCAGCCATTGTTTGTGGCTGCTAGTGGCAACATCTGTATTTGCTGTAATCTGGCCAGAACCTATAATTTTAAATTAATATATGTGATTTTTAAATATTTCAGCACAAAATCCATTAAAAGACCATTTCCATCACAGGTGAAGGTGCAGGTTTTTAAGGAGATCCTCATCAATTCTGTTTTCTGTTTACTTTCTTTTGCCTTTTCCCTTTCTTCCTTCCAGGCTGTTTTATACTGTCCAGTCGTATGAGCTACAGATACTAGAAGTTTTTACCCATTCATTCCCCAAAGCTGAAGGATTTGCTCTAAACATGGAAAAGCTGTGGGCTCCCAGGACAGAGCAGCCCTGGGGATAACTCAGAGAGGAAATTTTGGTGTCTCAGATCACAAATCAATCTCTGTAGCAACACGGCAGAGAGGAGAGAGGACTCAGTGGAAAGAGATGCTGTGCCTGCTGCCGCCTGCACTACCTTCAGTAGCTGAAGCAGTAGGGTGGGTGAGTGTCTGTTCCCCTCCCTAGACCACAAAGGATTTATTTAAAATGCATGCCAGAAAGAGGATTAGAGCAGATCCCTCCCTTCTCTCCTTTGTTCAGGAGGAGGAAGGGAGCATAGCCCTTGGCTATTGGAGTCTGGGCTCTCCTAGTGCTCACTGCCTACTTCTGTTTGCCTTCCCTTCGTAGTTTGCCATCACTATTGAAAAGGATTGCTTGATATTCCAGGAATGGCATTGTGCTTTGCAGGAGTATCAGAGTCTCCAGACTGCTCCATAAATTGTACTCTACTTATGTAGACACTGCCCACAAAACTATCTGGGTCAGGCATGCAAGGCAGCCTGCCGTTCCATTAATGTTTTACCGTGGACACTCCCTCACATGATCCTTTTTCCAGATGGTCCCTAATCCTTATACATATCCAAAATCCTCCAGCTATGATTTCTTGATCTCCTCAACAGCAGATATTTTCCTGTACGGTATGCAGTACCTAGTGTGCTTTCTGCTTCTACACCACGTTGCAGTATTTCCCAACAGCATTTCAAAATCTTCATTCTTTTCCATTGTATTCCAGCTTTCACACCTAAGGCAATAGCTGAACACCAGTGAGCCAAGTCAATGCCTACCAGCCTGACTTATGGTAACTGATACACACCTTTCCTTCCAAGAGGCAATTCATTTATGCAGATGTTTTCTCCAGCTGTTTCTAGAATAATCACAAATTCATTTAAGGGGAAGTCTAAACACCAGCAATGTTCTCACTCTCGATCATCATAATCAGTTTCTCCTGATTAAACCTGACTTCCCATTCACCGTTTTCCTCCCCATCCCTCCTATTTTTTCACCCCAATGTGGCACATCTACAACTCAAGCACTCCCAATCCTTTCATTGCTAGGTACAGAAAGAGTGGCCTCTGTGCATCCGCAGGGATTTGAGCTGCCTCTGAAGTGTGGGAATTTGCCTCCTCTGACTCCAGCCTGGCCTCGGTAACCAGCACAGACATGCCTTTCTGACTGCAATGCAGTCCCCCTGCTCAGAGCTCCTCACCCTCGACTGGGGCCCCAGTGGAGGTAGCAGTCTATTAGCAGTAGGATGAGCAGTAAAGCAAGTGCTACTGAGACAGTTGCTACTCTCAGGACTGGTTTTGGATAGAACATGAAGAATAGGCAGAAGAAAGATTTCCCAGCCATCATATTCAGTATTTTGAATGACAGATTAATCTTCCTATTAAAAAAATTCCTATCAATTGTTAAAACTTGCCCTTATTTTCTCTAGGGGTACAACTTGGCCCCGAGCATCTACAACTACTCAGCATTCTGGATGCAAAGTGTATTTTGTTGCTATTTGTGTAGTATCCAATATCCTGTCTTTTGTATTCTCACTTCCTTCCTCTTTATTTCTAAGGTGCCCTATAAGATATTATCCTAAAAAGCATATAATTATTTAGTTATTGCCCTGTTTTATGATTGCATTGTTGGTAATTGCTCAATATTGCAAGTGATTTATTAGTAATTGCAGAGTCTTTCAGATCTATCTTCAGTAAGAGAACAAATACCACCTTGCACCAATAGACATCAAAGTCTTCAAAAGGGATTTTTCTTTAATGATCTTTTTTAAACTATCTTTCCTACTGCAACCCTGTGGGCTGATGTTTCTTTCTCTCTTTACACAATAACTTGAAGTTTCACTCCTGCCCTGCAGTAAAAAAATACATTATATCAGTCTTTGAATAGGATTTTATTCTGTAGTCCAGCTATCACCCTCTTGTAGTTTCATCTGCATCTAATGGGATTTTGCTGTGGTGATACATATTCAGACTGCATAGCTCCTCAGCCACTTGAATTCTTCTTACAGCTTTTTGAAAATAATTAAACTGCAAGTGGTTTTTAGATACTTCTGTCATTTAGACCTTCCCACATTGACTTCAGTGGGGATTCACAGGTGGAACAGATGAAAATTCAGCTTCCCTCTCATTAATATATGCCTTCTGGCCACAGCTTGCCAGCCTTTGTACAAAAGCGCTCCGTCATTTTATCACACTCTTCCTCCGAAGGGATTTCTCAGCTTTCCACTACCTACAGCAACAAACTCAGGCTGCCAAAATTTGGCTGTGTGGCAAACAGGAAAAAATTTTCCAGCTCCTCTCAGAGTGCTTGGTGCTGTGCCCTGAGTTTCCTCAGGCTGCCACTTACTGCTGCTGCTTCTCCCTGCCACTCGTGCCTTCTGGGCACCGAGCTCTGCCTGTTCCCCAAGAGCACAGAGCCAGCAGGCAGGACTAACTCCCTCTTTGGCTCCACAGTTTACATTCAACCCCTCCTTGGTCACATCCACCCGAAGCCCACCTCCCCTCTCCCAAGCCTTTCAGCAGGAGCTGGCAGCTAGGACACACAAGGCTGAAGAGGCCACCCAAATCAGCCTCATCCCTGAATAGCCATTCCCCTGTTTTGTGGAAGATATGAGGAATGAAGGGACACCGTGTCCTGTCCCATTGCCAGGGGTTACATGGTGCTTAGCAGATGTGCCATGAACAGGGCTTGACTTAAATCTGCAACACAGACTCCTGGCCATGCTGGGAAGAATGCTATTCTGAAGGATCTGAGCTGGACAGAAGAAATGAACCCTTCATGGATGGCTGCACAGCAGTACTATGTTTCTCCTCATTAGCAGGTGTGGTTGGCTTCAGAAAAGCAGGTAAGCACGAGGATGGACAAAAGAAGAGAAACCTCAGCCATGACTGGAAGGTACCTGAGGACTTTTTGTTACCCAAATAAACAGTTCACTTTTGTGATCTCTTGAGCACTAGTCCATAGTCTGACATCTGTCTGTAGCTGCACATTCAGGGCTTTCTTGAGTTACTGCACCCTTAGGACTAGCAAGTACCCAACGCACCAGCTACATAATCCCACAGCTGTAAATAAATCGATCCAAGACATAAATACTACCAACAGCTTTCCCCCTTGTTTCAGTAACAAACTGATCTTTCCTGTGCTAGGGAAGAAAATTTCCTATTGAAGTCATTGGCTTCAAATGGGAACTGTGTTTTTCACAGACTTTTCCAACATTTTCTTTGCAGAGGTTTCCACACTACTGACTCACCATGTGTCTGCCAGGGACAAAGCTGCCCCAAGTCAGCTTCTGCAAGGCTTAAGGCAGCCAGCTCAGGTGCTGTGCACAACAGGGGAGGCAATGGATCAAAATCAGACCCTGGCAAAGAAAGGTTAAACCAAACCCCTAAAAACAGAACAGTAATACTCCACCTTCACAAAGCAAACCTACTGTCCATTTTTTTAGAAGTTACATTTGAGGCAAACAAGATTTTACCTTTTGTATAATTTAATTGGATGAGACAGAGCAATCTGAAATTTGGGGGTAAAGTGCAAGTAATGTTCTTGCTGTGTGTAAAGCCAAAGGCTTTTTTTTAGAAAATAAACCAATATTGTATCTGTTTAGAAAATGTTAAGTATTTTCCAAGTGATGGATCTGTCTAAAAACCAGAAAAAAACAACCCTTATGGTTCTAGTCACTGCAAAGCTACTGCTGGAGGCCATAATATTGATATTTAAAGTAAGACACAGTTTAATAATGAATAATATTTTTCATCTATAATTGTTTTGTCCCAATGTGTAGAGAGAGAGACATTGCAGAGATCAATAAGGATCAAAAATACAATCTTATGCATGGTTTAGTTTCACTATATTTAAGCAGTAATTAAGGGGCATGGCAATTTAAGCAAATATTGTTTAGTGTTATCCATTACCATCATTCTCCGTGGTTTCTCTACTTGAATCTTGCATGGGAGGAGCCTGGTTCTCAGAAACCTCAAGGCCAGCTACCCTGGCCAAAGTTTGAGAAGCACAGTGCATATCTGCCACTTCCCCAAAGCAGCTAAATTTGGATTTACTTGCAGATTCAACATCTCAGTGATTTCTCCTGTAATGAGAACATTACCCCCAAACTCTGCAGTTAAAGCCTACACACACTATCCTCTGTGCACATATTTACAAACACAGAGGGGAAGTTTTCATACAAGCATTAGGAACAGCTTCTCACCCTCCAGAACTCATATTAAATGGATGGCAAAGTGCTCTTTTGCCCTCTGCTAGGCTTTGGGAATGAAATACACCCACTACTTCCACAAGGAAAAAAGCAAACAAACACATGCTGATTTCTTTTGCTTGCTGTTTCAACAGCTCATTTGTATTTTTAAAAATAGATTATGATCTGGTCATACTAATATTGTTTGTATTTGGATTCATCATTAAATAACTTTGAACACTGAATAATCATTATTAATACTATGAAAATACATTATTGGTGGTTTTAGATTCTTTTCAATTAATGCAACAAAGCACAGAAATTCTTATTTTTTACCATAACTGGCTCATGAAGTCTTTTGCTCTTTTGTCTTTTTTTTTGTGATTTCTATAGTGTGGATTTTTCACTATAATGTTCACAGTTTTTCATCTGTTTCCACAGTTGCCTGCAGCAGTTACAATTTTGGCCCTGAAGTTAATTTTATGACCACTTCAAAGTCTGTTTCTGCAATGTCTGTGTGCTTTTAGCAAGTGGCTGACCATCTGCCTGCTCAGTAGAAGGATTAGGGCTTTTACAATGTAGTGTAGAATCTGGGATAATTTGGGGAGAAATTTTGGTGATGTTTTGCAGTAGCTCCCAGGGAAGGCATCTCAGCACTGCTGGTGGGTAGTCACTGGTAGGAGCTGTGTCCCTAAGAGCAGCCGAGGTCTTGGCATGGCCCTGCTGCCACTCAGCACCTTTGCACCCTAGTTTTGAATCAAAGCTGCTCCTTCCAGCTGCAAAATCACCTTTTTGCCACTCAGCCCCTTGGTTTGTTTTCCCAATCCATGAAATGGAAGTATGAGACAGGCTCTGGGACACAGGCAGGTCAGATGTGAGATGGTGTCACCTGCACCGTCCAGACCCACAGCATGCACCCACAGAGGTTTCATTCGTTCCTGTCTGCCAACACCCTCTGCTGTCTCCTCAGCTGAGCTGGAATCACACAGTCTCCCGGCTCCCAGGCTGCCTCGGCAATGCTTGTAATTAGAAACATCTTTGAGCTTCAGAGACAGACCCTCTGTTGCCATTTCGAGAGTCAGGGACACCCTCCAGTCAAGAGCGAGCTTCTCCGGCAGCCTCCAGCCAGCTGCAGGGCTCAGGTAATGATTTGCATTCATGGGAGTGCAGCAAGGACAGGAGGTGAGGAGCAGATACACAAGTGGAGCTTTCTGCATTCTCCCCCACAGGACCTTAAGGAGGCTGAACTTGGTTTTGTTTGAAAGTTTTCAAGCTGACAGCAAGAGACCAGCTTGGGAGAGCCCCAAAGTGTGGAAAATTCCAGCTCTGTTGTTTGCAGTTTTATTCAAGTTCAGGCTGTTTGGGAGCATGGGATTCTTTTTTCACTGAAAATTTTGCAACTTCGGTTACAACAGCTGTTACCAGGCAACCAACATAAATGAGAACAGTTTGAGCCAATGAGACAGACAGTTTATTCAGGTTGCTTGGTACCCAAATACCATAATCATGAGAACAGCATTAAATGGATAAATAAAATAGTACAGGAGAGGCAAGGAGTTAGAGTGAGGAATGGGTAAAAAGAAAGCAAACCTGACTGCAAAGAAAGCAAAAGCTTGCGTATAACACAGTAGGAACAGAAACAGGAGACCTTGAAAGGAGCAAAAGCCTTGGCAAGGAACAACAGCCCAGAGAAGCTGCAAAGCCAGGCCATGTATGGCACCCTGGTGCAATGGTCCTTTGTCCCAGCTTTCTCTGCTTTTCTTCTGCTTTTCTGAGACAGCAGCACCACAAGTATGTCCTGCTCTGCTGTGAGAAAGTTTACCTGGAGCATATGCCAAGGACAATGGATACTGGAGCTGAAGCCTTCCCCTGCTGTCAAAGCCCATGTGGTACATATTGCACACTACCTGATGTTGAAGTAGCAGCAACACTTTAGAGCCCCTCTCCCAGTGTGTTCCTCAGGATTGGCTCTGGTGGGAATGGTGTGATAGGAGAAATGCTTAGGGTCACAGCTGCGTGACAGACATATCAGAGACATACAATTTTGTATTTGAGGATATCGTCACTTGTACAGTGTGTCATGCTTTGGATGCCCACACTTCAAAACAGCTGTTGAAAACTGCAGAGGCTTTAGAAGAGAGCTCAGATGGAATTCTGCAAAACAAAACCTGGGTTGTGGTCAGAGATCACCTAAACCCATTACAGTGAAGAGGCAGGACCATGGTGATGTAGCACCTCTGAGGTGAAGACATAGCGGAGACAGCTCTTTAATTGGGCTGGATGGAATTATAACAGGATCCAATGGGCAGAAGCATGAAATACCAATAAAATGAAATAATGATTTCTCCATTAAACTCCAGCTCTCCTAATGGAATGCATTACAGTAAAGTCAGCTCTGTGTAGGGAAGCCGTAGGTGTTGTATTAGGAGGTTTCTCATGCGGTGCCTCACCGTAGGGAGCACACTTCAGAGGCTGATGACATTATTTAATTATGCCAGTGTGTCACCGCGCACTCGGAATTACCTGAACAGGGTATTAATGCTCTGCCTCCCTGCGCAGGGAGCTGTGCTTGGGAAATAGCACTGTTCGGAGTACAAGGGCAACTGCAAACAAACAGTTTTATCAGCACTGTGTAGAAAAATGGTGTTAATGAGCAGTGATTAAGCACACAAAGCTTCAGGATGTAATGGTTAGAAATTTAGAAGCAATGACATAAAAAGAACAAAAACCCACATTTTATATTTTGAGTGTTGCAAAATGTGGAAGATAACTCCTCTGTGACTTTTTTGGGGGTTTTGAATATCTACTGCAACAATTGAAACATGCTATGGAAGTGGTTTAGGTTTTTCTAATTTATCTGACAAGTTTGCAAGGAACTGTGGTTTTTTTAGTCATTAAGAATTTTGAAGTAATCATGTGATGCCAGTCAGAACATTTATGGTCCTTTGAATTTTTTTGTTGACATTTTGAATTGACTCAGCTGTATTTGTAATACAATATTTTGAATAATTTAAAATCACTGACTTGAAGGTATTAAATGAGGCTACTCTCTTTTTATAATTTCCAGATTAATGGCTGACACACTAGAAGCCTTAACTGACTTCCTAGCAATTTTCCTTGTAGGATGCTCTGTTCTCAAGAGATCCTTAGGAAGAAGGGTTTAAGTACAAAGTCATCCTGACATACATGGGCCTTTTCAGAGAGTCTGTGAAAGAAAGGTGCTACTACCAGTTTGATATTTTTATTGAAGTTACTACAGAAAATTGTGCCAAAAAGTAGTACTGGTCAGCACTATGCAGTCTCAGGAGCTGTAACCTCATTGTTACATTTTGAAGGGAAATTTCTATGCAGATATGTCCATTTCCATAGCAGGGAGTTCAGTGCTGTAATCACCTGCCCCATCTGTGCTCCCTTCAGATCCATTATAGCATTTAGAACCATGTCTTCTTTTATTATTTCTTGCATTTCTGGCAGAGGCAAAAGCTTATGAAACCACAGGGATAACTTTGAAAATGAAGTATTCTTTTGTGACTGATGGTATATAGAGTATTCCTGATCCGGTGGGCATACTTGAAATATTGTCAGGTTACTACTTGCTTTCCTTGAGTTAGTCACAGTTTTATGGTCGTAACCTCACAGCTAATGCAAACTTCTCCCTTGTTAGCTGAAAAGCTTAACTTAAAATAAAACTGTGAATGGGCAAAACTGAGTCTCACAATACTTAATACCATGCCTAGAGCCCAGCAGATGGAATCAACTTACACATAACCATTTCAGGGTTTTTTAAAAACAAGCTAGCAAGACCTGCAAGTATTAGGGTCAGAGACTTAAGACATATGTTTTTACTGTGCAGTAAAAGCTCAGAATCCAAAAGAACATATTTCTTTTTTTTTTAATTTGAATTTTAGGACATTTTTCAATTCTTGGGATAATCTTACTCAGCTTTAGAGTTGCGGCATCCTTTTGCTTGGCTGGAGACTTTCTGACTTGCTGTTTTTGTTTGTGTGTGTGTGGTTTTTCTTTTTCTTTTTCTTTTTTTTTTTTGCTTGTTTGTTCGTTTGTTTTCTATTTTTCTTTTTTTTTAATCTTGTGCACTTGTTTCAAAAGAATCATCATTTCAAGCACGTCAGAAAAAATCATGAGTTACTATAGTAAGTGGTGATGTATAAATAAACCAATCTATTTATGCATGCCTAGATGACAGCTAAGGGCTTTGCTGTGGAACAGTGTAAAAGAACAACACCAGCAGCAGTCCATTTGCATCTGCCTCCTCTCTGCCAAGAGCTGGAATCAACCTGAGCCAAGCCAGGGCCCTTCTCGCCCTTCTTCAGCTTTGGTCCTAGAGTAAAAGCCAGTGAGAGTCACTTCGCTTTCTCAGTAGTGTAAATAAAACTCAGTTTGTCAGAAATGAAGCAAAACCTGTCACTCCTTTCCGCCAACCCTGTGTAGAACTAGCAGTTCCCAGAAGGGCTGCATCTATATAAGACACCATTCCGGTGGGCGAGGACCCTTCCACCTCTGCTCTCGGGGCCTCGCTTAGGTCTCCTGCCTCAGCTCCAGATCCTGGGCCCAATCTCCCTACAGGTTTTGCTCTAGCCAGGTTCCCATCAGCTTCAGCAAGGGCGTCAGAAACTGCTCTGCTGTTAAAAAAATCAGCAGCTCCGGTTTTTGAGGCCTCTTGTACTTTGAAGCTAAGTATTGCAACAGTTTCCACTCCATGGCATGCTCCAGTTTAGAAGACAGAGAAGCAGACTGGCTCAGAAAGCCCTGCCCTATCAAGCTCAGTGCAGGCTCTCTGCCCATGGCATCAGCGAGAGCCAAGGCCACTGTGCCTGGGCTGTGACCCCGCTGTGCCCGCTCCCACCTTGTCATATACACCGCATTTGCATGTGTTGTTTTCCTGTGTGTTTGCACACAAATGAGAGTAGAGCACCTAAACCTGAGCCCAGCACAATTAGCATTTGTACAAATTCAGTGCCTCTCTCTGCTCCTGTCTTTGGGACATGCTTCAGGCTGATCAGAGTCCGCAAAGGAAGCAGACCACAAGTGAGAAAGATTGCTCATCTGCCCAGGTGTGGGAACGGGATGCATATGTCCTAAGGTCACACTGAAACTCCTGAGGAACAGCTAGGAATGTATCCCACATCCAGCTGACACCCACAGGCTTAGCCAAAAGAGCTTTCTTTGGTGCTCTGATGGATTTTCTGCTTTCTGGAGAACACCATGCAAGCACAGTGATGCTTTTCCAAATTCAGCCTTGGTTCTGCACCCTCTGGACTGTGACACATGGCTCTGAAGGGCTGACAGTGCCTGTCCTGCATTTCCCCAAAGATTAGAATGTCATCACTTGTGATTAAAAGCTTTGGGCACTTGTTGAATTACTTTTCTGATTTTATCCTTACGTTTTTTCAAGAGCTTAGCATATTTCAAACATTAATCTTCTGTGCTGTCTTGAGGCAATGTGACCAGAAAATGCTTTGTCAGCTAAGACTGTGACAAAAATGCCAGGCATGACCTAATAAATAAATAGGAATTCCCTCCCCCCCATACCAGTCTTATTTCCCATATATGTTTGATGAACCTGTCAGTTCAGACACAACACTTTGCAGTTTTTACAGGCATCTAGCAGAAGCCATTTGTTCTTACTGAAATAGGGCATCTATGGTAAATTTACAAAGACACACACAGGAAGGAGTTTCCAAAGAACCCTCAATATACAGGAGTTCCCTTTTGTGAGCGGGGAGCTCTCCAGAAGGACCGATGGCATCAGTGGGTCCCCAGCACCTCTGAAATCCAGACCCCACAATGCTGCTGACTACCCGATATGGGCAGAGCACCTCTAAGGGCAGTGCCAGTCTGGGGACAGCTGGAGTGACAGGAGGACCACCCCACAGAGCAAAGGCAGAAGACAAAACGGTGCCATGTATTAAGTGAAACCACCCTGCAGCTCAGCAGTGTGGAGCTGTGGCACCAGCAACAGGGGAGCAGGCACGTGGTATATTTCACAGCTTATATTCCTGGGACAATAGGCTCTTATAAGGGGACAGCAGAAGGTGGGGTCTTGTTAAATTTCCCAGTACAAATGCTGTGCCTCAGCAGGAATGACCCAAACGTGCATCTTGCTCCTACTGTGTTTAGTGCTTCATATATCAACAGAGATATTGACAGTTCCTAAATCCTTCACACTGGGGACAACAAACGTGAGGCATATGCTCAGCCAAGCAGAAAGAAGCAATCCTGAAGATTAACAGCCAAATCTGGCACTCCCTCAACGCCCATACTCTATCAAACCCCGTATCAAAATCAATACAGTTTTTAAATGGGGACTCAATCATACTACTGCTCAGAGTAAAGGGGCAGCTTATTATCACAGTCCTGGAGCAGACTGGAGTTGTTGTAAAAGTCCTGGTGGCAGTTACCAGAGGTGTGAACCTCATGCATGGCAAACTCTTGTGCATGCACACTCAGCCTCCCTCTTTCAGAGTACAGCCTCAGGATCACAAGCTTATGTGCCTACAAGCTTGTTCTAAGAGACAGAGTGCAGGAACCATCCCTTTTGACTGTCTTGGGTGTAAGATGTAAGACTGTTTGAAATAGCTGTACCAGCTGGTTTGCCCATGGTCACAAACAAAAAGAGGGTGTAGAAATGCTTGGGTGCAGCTTTTCCCACTATGGTGCTACCTGCAGTCCCGAAAAGTGATGATCAAGACTGATGGGCCTTTGTGCTTCCCAGTGTGTCTGTGCAAAGCACCATGTGACCTAGTTGCAATGAAGGAAATGCGGGATCAAGGCCCTATTCTATTCCCTATGCTTCACAGGTTATTTTCCACAAATTTCCTCAGGTGAAATGAATTTCCTCTGAAAGAGTGTAACAAAATGATCTATTTGAAGACTGTGTTAATGCACAGTGAATGGGGGTTACCATTGTAGGCTGTGATTGCCACAGAAATGGTAACAAAAGAAGCATTTCAGTGGGAGAAGCAAAAGGGACTCATTGCAGGAAAAGCCCAGGAAAATCAATGCAGTCAGCACAGAAGATCCTAGAAGAGCAGCTGCACCTAGTGAGAAGGGGAAAGCTACAGCTTTTTTCCAGAGATACACACCAGAACCTCACATCTCCACTCCTCTAATACCTGGGTAAGAAACTGTTAATTTAATATCTAAAGTTTTGGGTTAGAATAACATAATTCACTGGAGAATATCTGGCTTGGGATATAATCCCTGTGATTTCAAATGCAATTACAGGGGGCAATTTCCAATAAGAAAATTATTTGTGCGATTTCGTGAGTGTCATATTCAAACCTGAAATAACCCAGACAATGTCAGGTGTTAAGCCAAATGCTGGGGTGTTTTCACTTAATTTTGACTCTGAGTGCCTCCTGGAAAGAAAATATAGCCAGAAAGTCAACCATCTGCTAGTGTGCACAGGTAGCTTTGAAAGTGAAATCAGGAGAAAAAGGTAGACACTAAACAGAGGAAATGTCAGAGAAGTGAGTAGCACAAGCAAGAGTGACACCCACCTCCTGAGAATGCATCTGTTTCTTCTCATGTGCAGGGTGTACATTTTTCCAGGAGGTTTGCAGTTCCCACATCCTGCTTTTATATGCTTTAAAGTTTTAGCAGCTGAGTGACCCCACGGGCATCTCTGCCAACAATTACAAATCCCCTCCCTCCTTCCCTGCTAGGGACTCGGTGTGTGTAGGACACCTGCTATTCCCAAGATTAAGGTGGAATCATTGGGCAAGTATCAGCTGTGATATAACTTTTCTTTCATGTTTAATGTCCCTGAAACCACAGTGCAGGCTTTGCCTCAACAATACAGTAAAAGCATAGGCATTCAGCATGTATAATTTAGAGGCTGAGGTTTTAGCCTCCAGGGCCTTGCTTAGCTGATGATAATCCACTTGACAGGGTGATTTTTTCCCTAAATGATTCAGCGTATCACATCCCTTTTGTCCTGCTTATTCAAGGAGAAAATACCTAACTGAAACGAATAGCTTGTGGGGTGAGCCCAGAATGGGTTTGGTTCCCTTGCAAGGCACATGCAGCCCTTCTAGAAGGCAGTCTCCAGCCATGCTTGTTTTACCCAGCATGGCCACACCCTGCTTTTCTGTCAGGGCTGTGCCTGGTCCTGTGGGCAGTTACAGCATTGCCGCCCTCTGCCCAGGTGAGCAAAGGTTGAGAGGTGCCTTTCCCAGCCCCACTATGGTGATTCTACATGTACATGCATCAGGATGTAATATACTCAATGGCTTTCAGTGCCCCTTTTCAATACAGGGGCAGGCTGTGAGCAGCTGGAGTGGTTCATATGGCCTTATTGCCTGCTGTTCAACTGTGTCTAGAGAATAAAGAACATAAAGCTGGCTCCAGGGCAGCAGGTGAACTGCTCACACTGGCCAAATTCAGCCCAGGAGCCTTGGATTTGTCCCTTCTATGGTGGTGCATTTCTCACATGCTTTACTTTCCTATGCCTTGGTGTCTGCACAGATGAAATCTTTAGCAAAACTAACATTTCAAGAAAAAACACATTCCTCCCTTCCTGCCCCCTCCCAAAAGACCAATGCAGAACTACTTGTGCTGAGCAGGTTTAATTGTAAAGGTATGTGCCCCTGAGCAGGCTCATGCAGCACTGAGCAACTCAGCCATTTTGGAGCCTGAGGCCTCTGGGAGCCCAGCTTGGCTTTCTATGTTTTTTGCAAACACTGGTTTCTAGGCTGTGTTTAATAATTTCTGTTAGATGTATCTCCACAGGTGACCCAGATTCATTGGAAAAGCCTCTTTGTTTTAGATTGTTATGCACATATTTAAAGATGGGCTTAATGGCTTTCTCAGATCAGGGCCACATCAAAGAGTTTTGTTCCTGAAGAAGGAATGATTGCCTGCATTTGAAGTAGCTGTGCACGTCACACAGAGCTTGTCAACATGGTGCAGATTCATCTAGGGATTCTCTTGGTTGCTGCTTAGCCACTTAAAATGTACATCTGACATAGCCAGCTTTTTTTTTTTTTTTTTTTTTTTTTACTTTTGAAAATCCCTGTTAGGGCAAGCATGCACCTTTGAAGGCTTCAGCCTGTCTCATGTGACTCCTCAGATGAAGGGACCACACAGCATCTTCTTTGCATGGCAGCTTGCTCCTCACCATCACGGAGCCCCCAGCTTCGTCATGTTTCCTACAGTGTTAGATGACTGTGCCAGACTAGAGTGTCAGCTACAAGAACTGGAGGAGGGATAGCTGTATGCTGTTGTCTTACTATAAATGTAAAGTTGAATCTGGGTATTTTACATTCAGTTTACTCTTTGAACTAAATGGATGGTTCTTCCTCTCATCTCATATTCCTTCTGACTCTTTTCTGTTATATGGCAGACTTGTTACACAGTGATAACGCTGTGCTCCAAATTCTTTCTCTTCATACGATATTTCAGTTAAACTTCTTACCTGGCCTTATGCCATTTCATAACTGTTTCAAGGTGTGGGTAGGAGACTTTACACATTCCCTAAAACAGCACATGTGAAAAGCTAAACAGCTAATATTCATGCCAAAATATTGCTATACCCATTGCTCATCTTTAGAAGGGTGCACTAAGATAGCTACCAGATATACACTGGTGTGACAATTGGCTGCAGGGTGTGTTTTGGCAAAAAGGGTGATCTGTTAGTCAAATTGAGAAAGGAGCAGCACAGAATATCAGAATAGAGGGTGTTTACCATTCTGCTAATGAATTGTAACATAGCTGAAAGTGTAACTTCACCTTCACAATCTCCATTTATTATTATTTTTGGAAGTTAACATAAACTATGCCATAAATAATACCTGATGAGAGAAGAGGGAGAGAGGGGAAAATCAGGATGAGGAAAGGATGCGGTTTTGTTCTCCCTTTTACAAAGGGAGGCGAATTATACAGAATGTATTCCTTTCTTTGCCAGAAAAGCTTGGACACCACAAGTCCCACATCCCAAGGAAGGAACTGTCATTGGAGAAGACCATTTGTTGGCATAGTCCTTTTTCCAGTGATGTTTTTATTACATTCAGCAGAACAAATACTGTCTGGGGCAAGCCCCAGGCACGTGCTGTAACTGAAAGTCTGTGGAGTCATCCTCTACATGAAATACTTTAGCAATCTCAAGTACAAAGTACAGCTGCAATCCCATGAGAAGGGACTGAGTTCATGTTCCAAGTGCTTAGAGCCGTAGTGCTCAGTTAGAAAACACACCTAAAAGAGGTTCCTGCTTAAAATTTACCAGTTCTGAGAAGGATTTGAACCAGTCTCTTGACATTCAGGGAAGGGTTCTTAGGCATTGAGCTACCCAACAAGAGAAGAATAACAACACCATTGCATCCTCAAGCAGCTTTCTGAATTTCAGTCATTGTCTCCTCTTTCTACAGATTTATTTTTTTTATTGAACTAAGCAAAATTTTGGGGAAGGGAAAATAGTGATTTTGTTAAGCAGGACAATAACTCTGATCTAAACCAACTACTAAAAATGGATGACAAGATTTTTTTAAAATCAATTATTCATGTGGGTCTAATCATGAAGACATTTGATGAACTCATCATTTTCTACAGTTACAGTGTTCCAATAAATTTGCAGGTGCAAATTTAACTGTGTAAATCAGCATCCTGATTCTTTGCCATGGCTGCAGTTGCTGAGAATGCTGTAACTTCTTTGGAAAATTGGATTAGATTCAGGGACTAAAATAGGGGAATGCAAGTATATAGCTAAGCCTGAAAACATTAGCCTACGGGAATAAACGCTGTTTTTGTATGTCTCTTCTCACATTTATTTAAAATAAAACCTTCTTTCCATGTAGATCTTTTTGGCTAACTGGGAATATTCCCCAGTCAGAGCCTGGGGGGTAATGTGTGGAGAGGGAGGAATGGCTGTGTTATATCTATCCTTATGAGTCTTGGGTTCAAAACCACAATCACTTACACTTATCAATGCCAAGAAGCTTACAAAAGCCATTTGAGATTGTAACAATTCACAGCAAAATTGGAAACACATTCATTTGAATCCACCCCACAATAAGATAATAAAACAAAAACTTCAAATGAAAAAGCATTGGAAAACGTGATGCACAGCTTCTTGCTATCCGTCCTCAACCCACCTACCCTCAAATATTTAACCCAGGCAAAACTGAGAAGAAGTGATTAATTTTGTTTAATCTGTGGGAAGGTCTTAAACTTTAGGCTGTAAAACAGGTTTGTAAGGTTGTTGCTAAATAAACTATGGCACTGTATTTAAATGAGCAGCATGAGCATAAAGCTAGATGAACTCCATGTAGAATAACAACACATGATTCTTTAATAATTCTCTCCAAAATGCTGCGATCAGGTAATAGTTTATGCTAATCTGTGAGTTTGGGATAATTTAATAATATTACTCCTATTTCTACTTCAAAGAGAGCCCAGATAAAAGCAAATAGTTTTATTTTGTTAAATCACAGTTATTTTTCTATAATTTACATGAACTGCCTCATTCTAAGAAGGAAATTTGAGTTAATATCATTCCTAAATTGTAACATATAAATCAGGATCTATTCCTGAGAGCAAGACCTAACACACTAATAAGTCTCTTTTCACCTAGAGGCATTCCTTCTCAGTTTTAATAACACAAGAAGGAATGACTACACAGCTATGGAGCAAGGAAGGAAATCTTATTGTACATATAAAACCAGACAAAAGATACTTTAAGGAAAAACTAGTTAAAATGAAAATCTCATACTATTTTCTGCCATTTCGCAAAATATGCCTTTAGCTGGACTATGGAATAAAATAAAGATGAATCTTATTTTTATTATTATACAACCTTTCATCTCAAGAACTCATAAGGAAGAGCAGCAGTGACACAATACCTTTGTGGCATTGGTAAGTGTTACTGTTCCCAAGAGGCAGAGGGTCACCTTGAGAACCAACCTGGGGCAAAGCGTCTCTCCTGTATTGAAATGGCCATGTCATCATAGAATCACAGAATGGTTTGGGCTGGAAGGGACCTTAAAGATCATCTAGATCCAACCCCTGTGGCATAGGCAGGGACACCTTTCACTAGACCAGGTCACTCAGAGCTCCATCCAGCTTGGCCTTGAACACTTCCAGGGATGGTGCAGCTTCAGCTTCTCTGGGCAACTTGTTCCAGTGTCTCACCACCTGCACAGTGAAGAATTTCTTCCTGATATCTTATCTAAATTTCTCCTCTTTCACTTTGAAGCCCTTCTTCTATCACTATGTGCCCTTGTAAAAAATCCCTCTGTGACTCCCTTCAGGTACTGGAAGGTGCTATAAGGTCTCCCTGGAGCCTTCTCTTCTCCAGGCTAAACAGCCCCAGCTCTCTCAGCCTGTCTTGATAGGAATGGTTCTTTAGCCCTCTCATCATCCTTGTGTCCCTCCTCTGGACTTGCTCCAACAGGTCCATGTCCTTCTCATGTTGGAGGCCCCAAAGCTGGATGCAGTACTCCAGGTTAAGTTATTTTTGCCACAGTTTTGTTTAAGGTTTTAGCCTCTTAACTCTAATTTATTATTTTTATAAGAATTTAGAGATACGTATTGATCACTTCTTTCCAGTCTACTTGTTAAAAAACTCTAGTTCCAATAATGCATATGGGCAGATCCAGGTTATGCTAAATCCCTTTTCCCCCTGTAGCCCATGACAGCTGCTGACTCTGAAGGCCAGCCCCATACCCATCCCCAGATGTGTGGACCAGGGCCAGGGGAAAGGAGCTCTGCACTGGGACATGCAGCTTTAGAGGAAACCCCCCACGTGTGGAGCAAGAGAGCGGGTGGGTGAGTGAGGCAAATAGAGGGCAATGCTCAGGATGTGGCAAATCCTTTGGAAACACACTGCTCCTCCATTTCATGCATCATCAGGGCTCTAGAAGGGTTCCTCAGTATCTACAAGAATTTTGCATCAGACACCACTACAGAACGCAGGAATTTACCCTAATTCACAGCCCTGTTTTATTTTCAATGCTCTGAAAAGAAACTGTAGACAGTCACAGAGTATAAGGCCAAGGAGACTCCAACAAATACCTAATCTGACCTCTCACACAATCAAACAATTCCTGCTGTGGGTACTCTCTGTCAGCAATACATGAACTGTGCAACTTTTATATCAAGATCTATATAGTGCTTCTTCTCTTTCAAGAGAGCCTTAAGGCAGACAGATTATGGATGTAGGCCTCAGAAATCTCTATGAGGTAGTTCTTATTTAAGAAAAAGGTAAAGAAAAAATGCTACCGGGCAGATCAGCACTTTGTCACCATTCATTATTAAATGAGACAGGAACAGAAAAGACCAAAATTTTAAAATCAGTCTACTCCCAGGCAGATACCTTATGGCTTCCTTGCACTTTGGCAGCCCTTGTATGGCTTGTTATGCTAATAGCTTTTAATTGAATTCTATCAGTGGCAATGCTAGCGGAGCACTTACTGTGTACAATTGAGTTACCATGCTCTGCAGGTCTTTCAGATGTAACCAGATATTGTATGTTTTCCTGTTGTTCCCATCAGTAAACTTTAGGTTATCCATCAGTGGCAAACCAGATAGGCCTTTAATGTAGTCTGTGTGGAATCAGATGTTTCTATTTCCTACTAGCCTTTAAGTGACCCTGTGGCCTATGGCAGGCGGGCTGCAGCCCTCTCCTAAGAGCATTCTGTCATCTCATAATACCCAGCACCCAAAATACCAAACTGAAGTCCTGCTGGTGTTCAGGCAAGTTCTTTCCACATTACTGCAGAAACAGGCCAAGTAACATCTCTCTGGGTGTACTATTCATTGCCTTTCACTTCCCTCTACTTGTGGACATGGGGTGGGCACAACACACCTGACACAAAGGACCCTCTTCTGCCTCTAAGACCTTCACTGACTAACCTACACTACCTGCACCTCTCAGGCTCAAGCCTCAGACGTGTTCCAGGTCCAAATTCAAACTTCTCAGGTGAGGAAATAGCATTTCATTGCATTGGCTCAGAGTGGGAGCCCAAACTGTCTTTCAGGTAGTTTGAACTTTGGGCATGGGCAGGGCTGGGTGTGCTGCAGCCTGTCCACCAGCTGGGGCTTGCTTTCCTCGTGGGCACTGACAAAGTTATATGAATTATTCTGGGTTCACTGCAGCAGAACATGGTCTGGCATATAGCATATTTGGGTTTATGTTGCAAACATGACACCTACATGTAAGAAACTAGCAATTAAAATGCAGGTACCAGGAAGTCAGTGTTGTTTCTTAAGACGAGTTCACCTTTTCCAGATTTCAGCTTCAGGCCTGTTTTTGAAAAGCTTGGCTTTCATTTTCTTGAAACCTAAGAGTGTTGCAGAGCAGAAACAACCCCCCCCCCCCCCCTCAAAGCTATAAAAATAATGAAACTAGAAATGAGGGCATATTTTACAGCACATTGAACCATGAGCAAATAGTGTAAATTAGGGAAAAATAAGAGACTATAGAGTGCTTATACAGCCAAACCAATGTTTTCATAGAATCTGAAAAAAATCTGCCTAATAATAAATGACAACTTCCATCCCACAGCAAAGCAATAATTTAAAACTAAATTTACATTGTAATTAGCCTTTCAAAAATGCAAAGAACTTCAATATAGATGTCCATTAATAATCTCACTGCTGTCAGGAAGCCTTTTCCACCCACACATGCTACTTAATTAAACTCAGAGTTCCTTATTCATACAAACAGAAGGTTATGAAGAACAGGTGGTTCCTAATTTGAAGATAATGGATAAATGAATCTCAGTATAACTTCAGTGCCTCAGATTGTCTCATTTAATGCTTTACTTCTACCTTTGAAAATTTAACTTTAAGCTCAGTTTTGTTTTTCTCTTCCAGCCATGATGTAGCATGTCTATAACAGAGGTCCATGTTTGTCTTTTAGTAAAATGACACACATCACTTTCAGAGCCCTTAAAACTGCTTCAAATGAGCTCACTAGTTACAGCTCAACCTGTAGCATGCTGCATTTTTTATGTGACCACAGGACTGTTGTTCACTCACACACATATGGTAGATAAGTGTTTGGACATTTTGAAAGTGTTAAACATTTCTAACTCCTCTCCAGGCTTAAGAAACCTCGTTTTCCAAAGACAGACTTGCTAGGATTGCCTTCTCACACAGCAACGAGCCTCAAAAATGTCTTTGAGGTGGATCTAAAGAAAAGACTTGAGAACGGTTTCCTACCCTTACATGGCCTGAATAACTTCTTCCCACACAGACTGGGCATTTGCAAGACAAGCTCCAGTTCCATCAAAAGCCTCTGTGCTGCAGATGATAAGCATAGTGATGGGAAAGCTGGTGAACAGCAAGGGTCTCTAAGGCTGCTTGCAGCTGGAAAGTTCCCTGCTGGTCTGCAGGATATTGAGAGCATCCTCAAAAGAATCAGTAAAACTTCAGCTGGCTGGTGGGAGAGCTTTGTACTGTCAGAGGAATAGCAAGGGGAAGAGAGTGGTCTGGAGAGAACAGACGTACCCAGGAAACAAAGTCCACAGGTTCTGTGCTGGGTTGCCAGACCTGCACTCGTCCAGCCCTCTGCTCTCCAGGGATACCCAGGTGGTGGTAAAAATCCATACAGCACACTCAGGGTTGTTCCCAGGGTTTTGAGGGTTCCCTGGTATGTTGCCACCGTGTTGTGTGAAGGCAAGCAGCAAAGCTCAGGCCTCAGGCTGTGCAAGTGCTGCTGAGCTGGCTCTGGACAGAGTCACTGAGGATGCCCCTTAACTAATTAATATTCAGTCTAATTAATTAACCACATGTCAGGTTGTCTGTGGGTTGAAAATGTTCATAGGCTGCATGATATTTATGGGGAGTTCTTTGTATGGCAGTTTATATCTAGAGAGAGCAGTGAAACCTGGAGGAATAGTCTAGATTAGAGGGAGTTTTTACTGCCACCTGCAAATTTTAAAGCACTTTATGTGGGGTTTCACTATCCTCAGCTGACAGAGCATGAAATGCTGTAAGAAAGCAAGGCAGGGAGGAATTGTGTCTGAGACTCAGGTCTCCAGACACCCTATTTATCTGAAAAAAAATCACTTCACTTAAGCTGAAACCTTGTAGTTGTGGAGAATTATTTCAGAATTTCTGGTGCTGCAGAAAGTCAAATTGCATCTCTGTACATGGTGATGACAATAATAACTTCTAAACTCTTTGTACAGGACTTGGGGGTTCCCTTGGAAGGCCCAAAAATGAAGGGGATAAAGATACCTCCCAGACATCACCCAGAAAGGCATCACATTTGGCATTTCAACTGTGCAAACTGCAATGATTAATTCAAAACAATGAAGCATTTAAAAACAGAGACCATCTATAGTAGAAACAAATGAGTCTTTTATACCCGATTCTAACAGCTATTTAAAGAGAGAATATAATCACAGTATAATCAATGGAGTGAGTAATATTTGCTGGTTGAGTGATGAATGGCTCTCTCTGGAAGAAAGAATATTTTTATGTATAACTTCTGACAGCTAAGGTAGCTGTAAGATGCAGTCTAAAATAAACAGCCATTTTATTTTAAGAAAGCAAATGATTCAAGTAATGTAGGCAAAGACACAGTAACTCACACCTCCACTAACAGTTGACTCACTAGCCTACCGTTTCACTTCTTAAACCCTGTTCTACCTCCCACTGTTAGTGAGGCAACTTTTATTTTTCAGTAAAACTTTATTGCAAGGTTGCTTTTAAGTAAAAAGGTCATGGATGCTAAAGCATGGTGTTCCAGGTGAGCGCCTGCCAGCTGTACCCTCAGCTGCACTGCTTTGCACAGCGTGGCTGGGCTGGGCTCCTTCAGCAGGGCAGGGCTGGGCACACGTGTCACACCGTGCCTGCGGTTTAGCAGGGACAGGTGAAGGTGCCATTACTCAGCTGTGTGCCAAAGACAACTCCACAAGAGTGGCTGATTTTTATGTGATAAGGCTATCCCTTATTTGCATCTATTCAGAGGAATATTCAGATAAAACAATTTGTCAGTTTAAATCTAAGGGTGAGCAATCAAATAGCTGCATCTTGAGCAAGTGGAGAACAGACATACCATAGGAACCACACACACACGTGTGTGCAATATATCTGAGTTAAATGAAAGGTTGTTGGAAATTTTTAAGGCTGGTTTTTGGGTCTTTTTTCCTACAGAGGAAAGACTGTACTCAGAGGTATTTTTTCTACTTATTTATTCTACAGGCCCCTTGAAACACACACCACCTGTTTCATGTTAAGGATAAGGATAAGGACTCTCACCAAGAGAGTCCTGTGTTTAGTCCGTGATCCTATATCATCCATATTTTTAAAAATTCAAATAATCCTCACTTTACACAGCACTCAGAAGACAGATAAAAGTGTAACAATTAATGCCAGTAAGGCAGATGTTGTGTATTGAAACTCCATCATCAAACTATAAGCGTATGGTAAAGGCATCAAGAGCAGACTGTCTCCTGATCTTAAATTAGCTGTATGCCCATCAGGTGATCTCTGTTCTCTGTTCCTTTACTCCTACCCACACTGCTCTCTTGCTCCTAATACTCAGCCTCTTGTTTTTCTTACAGTTCTACTCCTCCTGTTTGCGTAGCCCTACAACACAATAAGGCTAGCTGGAAAGCCCCAATTCAGTTAAGCAGAAATAAGAAAAATCAAATGAGAGGTTTGGGTTTGCAAGATCTCTTAAACCTGTCGGGGATGAAGACATGTCTGCTTCTATCTATCCCTTTCTAAACAGAACTTCATAATTTCTCTGGAGTGCAAAATCCTCATGTTCAAGTCCATGCGTTACAACTTTGTTACAGACAGCAAGCCATTTATTTCAGGAAGTGAAGAGTTCAAAACCTGCGAGAGTGGAATAGGTGTGTATTTGTTTTACTTTTTGGCCAGGCCTCCAAACAATGTTTCTAAAGCCTCGAGAATGCACTCAAAAGTTCATCTTTCCCCTTCCCATCAGCATATTGGTTTACTTAGTGAAAGAGAACACCTCCCTGCAAGCCTTCTCACTCAAACAGCCAGTATTTCCTGAACCTCTGGCATGACAACCCTCATATCCCCCACACGCAATTTATTACTTTGCTGACTTTGACCCTGTTGAACACAAACTATGAGGCCTCCTTGCTCTCCTGTTCTTGCATACTTATTGATTCTTCCTTCTCATTGTGTGTTTGTATCCATGTCCTCCTAAGGGCTATGTGCTGCAGCCCATCAAATGTATGACTTGATGCTTAACCACTACCCTGAACAGAAATGCTGTCCCAAGTAGGGGCCTCATTTTGGAACAGCCCCAACTTCTAGTCCAACAGGCTCTTTTCTTTCCTTCAGAGCCCTCTTTCATCTAAGTGCTCATTTCATAAAGCTTTCTGCAATCAATTTCCTCCTCAATGTCATCTCCACTTCCCCCTTTATCTAAACTATTGCCCTCTTTTTTTGCTTCTGTCAGATTTAGAATGTAAGCACTGTGACCAACTCTGCATGCCTTGATGGCACTAATAATGTATCATTATATATAATGATGTAATCAGAAAAAGTTCAAGAGGCAGTTCAAACACGGGGAGGCTGGAACTAGACCATCTTCAGATGTGTAGAGCCTGCCATACAATTTGAGATAAAAGAAAAATATGTAAATAAACAGTTAAACTATGTAGTGGAAAACCAAGGGGAAAGTCATGATATTAACTTTGTAGTAACACCATATAAATTGTGGGAAGAGAAAAGGGAAAGTGGATCTGATGTTTCCAATTCCTCCAAATAGTGTTATATCACTGAAGATTTTGCATGAGATTATTGCATAATGGGAAAAGCTTGTGCTTGCAGGACACATTCCAGCAGCAGTCAGGAAGAAAGGCACATTGTGTGGCTTTCACCTTCTCTTGCCAGATTCCCTGTTATTATTTTAGGAGGGCACAATTACAGGCACACCATTTTCATAGATTTTTTTAAAAATGCCCCATTGATTAGATTTTACAAACTGCCCAGAAAAGAAACTCCAGAATTAATGGCAGGCTGACATAGTCTATATTAGTTTGTTCACAAAAGCTCTCTGTAACTGTCAGCATGTGGACCCCATGGCTGTAGGATACACTGTCAGTTTCTTAGAAAGATGGAGGAACATCGCCAGTTCGTTTTTCTCTGTCAAACATTTCATTTATTATTGAGTCTGTATGCAAGTTAACATCTCTCTCCTCTGCCAGCACTACTGTAACAATAACCATTTCTGCATTTCACTTGCCAGCTAAGTTTGTGCTACCCCTGCTCTAGTACAAAGGAGAAGGTCATGGCAGTATGCACGTCATGAATGAGCATAATTAGTGAGATGTCTCAGCAGGCTGGTGAGGTGGCAGCACACTAAATTGCTACATAAAATGTAAAGCTAAATGATTCCCACACCTGGAGCTGGTGATAAAAATGCTTGACAATACGGTTGCTGGTCTCTTAACATGCCAGTTTGAGTTCTCTTTGCTATGGCCTGGAAGTTGGGAGAAGCCATGTAAGTGCCCTTCATCCTGCATCCCTAGGCTCCAACTCACATGCCTGTGGCAGAGTTCCCTAAGCAATGGCAGGAGCCTGTAAGGATGTCAATGACCCCACAGTCTCTGACACAAGATGCTCCCTTTCCTTGTAGCAGATTTGGGAGAGTGAAACAGGCACTGTGTCTTCAGCAATTCTACCTTACGGTTTGGCAGCTGAGAACAAATCTCCTTTTACTGGTGATTCAAGGCAAGACGCCAAAGGAGCAGTGGCAGCCTGGCAACACTTCACACTGCTAAACCTACCTCAGAGGCAGTGGTCTCTGAGTGGGACAAATGACTTGGGGAATAACCACCCTGCCCTCCAGAGGCAGGGGTACCAGTCCCTGTGGTGCTGGTGATAGTGTAAAATGAAGGTGTGAAGAACAAAGACAACTAAGAACAGGAAAGGTACACCTCTGATAGCAAAAATCTTGCTAGCAAAGGGAAGGCACCTCTTTCTGCACTTGTAAAAGTTTCTGGGCTTCTGTACCAAACCATGCTACTGCCTGCTCCATGACTGCACCTCCAGCATCTATGACTGCAGATTTGTTTTTCTTTTTAAAGCTGGGCAAGAGGAGATTGGTCTAACCGAAAAAAGTGAAAATGAAAAGCTGGACAGGTACTTAGCGACATGAGAACTGGCAAAAAAGACACTGGGATCTCTTCATTCTTCTTAAAGACAAAACAGAGCTGAAATGAAACTAAAGCCTGGGTATCTCTGTGTTTTGCAGGGTAGCACTGCAGCTGAGCCACTGAGGTAATTCAGTGTGAGGGGATGTTCATATGGCTTTAGTCCAGCCTGGACAGCTTCTTCTGAGCCAGAAAGTCCACATGAGGGGGTTACCCCAATGCTCCTACAAAGGAACAGCCCGGGTAGGCAGGTTGGCTCACAGCCGCACCAGACCATTTCCCTGTGCTGCTGTGCCCCCCGCTGTGCCATGGGGGAATGAGCTGGATTGTGCTTGGCATCTTGCAGAGTCAATCACAACCACATTCCTGGGTCTTTGTTACGAATGATGTTGTAATAAGCATAAAGAATGCAGCTTGCAGTTTGAGATCCCAGGATGAATTTGCAGTGCTGACAGCTAGAGAAATCATCTCTTGATATATAATCAGAGGGAATTTGATACAGGAGTCACTGTGAGAGGATAAATGTGTCATTTTTAGAGTCGCTTTGACTATAACCCCACTTTAATTGCAGAAAATAGAAAATAAGTGCCAAATGGAAGTATGAGAAGCAATTTTTCTGTTCATTACTGACACAAAATAAGCCATGAGCTTATCCATTCAGACTGAAAATTCAAAACACCCTCTACATTTTAAGCCCTATTTCCCTAGAATGAGAAGTAAACCATATCTGCATATTGTTACAATTATAAAGCTATAGAAAAAACATCTTTCTTCTTTATAAGTAGGATTTATAGGCACTTTCCACTAAAACTTAATTCTGAATGAGAATATAAATTATAAATTTTATGTATGCCATTCAGTATGAATATTTTTAGTCAGTATGGACATATTTCACATTGTTCAGAGGAGACAAAAGAAGACCACAACTTCTAACAACAGTTTTACTATATAGCACTCCTTCCAACTGCTCTTTGGCAAGCAGTTACAGCTTGCAGAAATCAAGCCACCATGGTGTCTGGTCATCTTTACATCTTTTGAGAACAAATGCAGTTTAAATAACCACAGTTAAAATGACTTTCTTTAGGAAAATAGTAAAATTAAGGGAACACTCCTTGCTTTCAAGACACCTTACATATACATACATATACACACACACACACACACACACACAAACAAAAGCTGCTGCTTCTGACATCTGCAAGGGAACTTAAGCTACAGGAACTAGGTATTTGGTAAGATACCTTCTCTTTACATAAATTATCCTACAGAAACTTTATCTTTGGTATAATGCTAAGATACCATAAGATACTATCTTGACTATTCAAGTTTTAGACTTGTTTGGATTTAGAAAATTGGAAGCGTATGGATCAATTAAGAATGAATTAATGTGACAGTCTAGCATGAAAAGAGATGCTTGTAAACCAATTGCAAAATAATCAGATTAAAATGTCAAAGAAGTTTAAAATTACTCTTAGAAGTACCAGTGGTGAAACTTTGCTTTCGATGAAGTCAAAGAGATCCTTAAAACCAATGTCACTTAGGGTTCAGCTTTACAACTCTAAATATTATGACATTTGTACTGCCTTGTTATCCACCATCCTCTGGCCATCCCTTTCCTCCCCATTTTAGCACATCCGTTTCAAGCTTATTTTCAAGAAAGCTCTGATCCTGAAAATATACACACACATTTGCACCTTAAACATTGCAGATAGGCTCACCAGGGCCAAAACCATCAGTTAACCACACATGCTCTCGCTCCTCCCATCCCATCTTTCCCCAGTTGTCTCTACACTTTCCTTCCCGACACTCTAATTGGGGGCTTTAAACTGTTAAGTCTTCAGGATACAAATTATATCATCTTTCATGTTTGTGCATTGCCAAGCACAAGAATAGTAACCGCTCGCCTTTGCTGGCAATCCTATGACACCTTTTGTAAGGGGGTGGAAGCTCTGGAGGGCTAATTAAACTTCAGTGTGGGTGATCACATTCTGCTTTTCTAAATTCCTTCTGCTTATCTAAATTCTTCATGTAGTTACAACCTGATACAATATTTCTCTTCACTTCCCACTCCAGCTTGCTGTGTTAGCGTGACTGTGTGCTTTTAGACAGCTGCCGCAGTCCTTGCCCGAGCTCCATTTCATTAGTGGCTAACACATCTTCTGGCTGCGTTGCCTGCAATGTGAAACACGCATCTCTGTGTGTCTGTGTATGTGTGTGAGAGAGAGACAGAGTATATTATTAGTATGGATTTCTTTAGAGCACAGAATAAGACACTGATTCTTAAACTATGCTCCACGGAGCACTTCTGGATGGCCCATTACGAGCTGGTATGTCACATGGTGTTCATTTGCTTCTTGTTTCCAGCTGCTAAATTGCACTGTGACACTGTTAAATATACGTTAAATACTTTCCTAATGTTACTTAAGCAAGTAAATTGCTTCCATTGCCTGAAGGAAATTCTGCAATTGCAAGCATGGGGGGAAAGGAAAGGGAGATCAACAAGAATATCTCTAAATAATGTGATCCCTCACGTTAACGTGATCCATGCCACAGTGGATTCCTGCTCTTGGATAGAAAAACCACCCTGCTCTTAACAACATCTTATATGCTGTTCAGGGTCGGGTCCCACTAGTCAAGCTGTGTTTTGGGCCAGACCTCTGAGAAGTGCTAGTTCTTTTCTTTGCTTTTTATCAGACATCCAAAGCTTTCAGGATGCTTGGCACATAATAATTAAATCTTTTCAGGGGAGTCAATCAATATCCTTATCTATAGACAGAGGCACATGGAATACGGTGGGTCACACTGAGGTGGGAAACCTCGGGATAGCGAGGAGGGGGACCTACAGTGGCACTCTGCAAGGACAAAAGTCTCACCATGCTACAGCATCTTGGGGAGCTGAAGCCAGAGGTTTTGCCCAGTGCTCAGAAAGTTAAGTATGATATTGCAGTCTCTTATATCGCAATACTCAAGATACATGTCTGTTTATGTAATCAGTCTGAGCATTTCCAAGAACTGATACCACAGTCCATATGCCATTTTCTTTTTCTTGCTCTCTGTTTCTTCTTTTAGTTTTTTTAAAGCAAACCAACAGAATATAAAATTAGACTTGCCAAGCATGTTCTGCTTATGTCGCTGTGACCCTAAAGATAACATGGAAAATGTCGACTAAAAATGTAATAAGTGAAGGCACTTTCTACACACACATTCCTTCCCCTACTCCATTTATATAAGCACTAGTCAGAGGCAGAAAATAAGGGGTTTCTTGCTATTAGCCAGGCTATCATCTTTGCCTCCCAGCCAGCTCCAGGGAGTTTCCAACACTGTGGACACAAGGCTATGCAAACAGCATGTTTGCTATACAACTGTGCAAACACATGGATACCAACACGGCTCAGCATGGTCATGCCATGGCAGCCAGGCTTGTGCTAGTGGGCCACGTGTGCTTGGGCAACACGCAGCAAATTTAGTTGACTTTGGCAGGCTTGTGCTGCTCTCTGCTTGCATTAGCATCAGAACATGTAATAGGCTATTCAGAGTAGCTGTAGAAGTTGTTGATTTTAGATTTCTGTTTCTAAGTGAGCAGTTGGGGTTTGTGTCCTGTTACAGAACAAGGACCACAGATCAGTAACAAGAATATTTGAATCTTGTACACTTCCATTCTCATTATGGTGTTTGTCACAAAGATGAATTAATGTTGTGCCATTTTCAGTTCTCATTACAATCTTTGTCATGAGATGAAATATTAGACTCTTAAAGTCTCTATGAATCATACAGGCTTGCTCTACTATGTTGACCTTTTCAATATTCTGTGTTTGGACTGGCTGGCATTTCCTCTTCTCTTCCTCTGTAATAGCCACACTAAACTTGTTGGTAGGCCGCACTGGGCTTACCAATAAAAATGCAGAACACTGATGAAGTCAACATTGCATAGGCATGTTTGTATTTTGAACACTGCAGACTTTGAGTTCTATTTACTGTGTAAAAGGAGGGACTAAAAAAAATGAGCCTCTGAAAATCCTTAGTTATTGCTTCTATAAAACACTCCTGCACATACACATGCTCTAAGATAAGAAAGTAACTTCTAAATAGACACAATGGAAAAGAAAAACAAGCCCCATCTATCAGCCATTGTTTAAAAAAAGGAGAAAAAATAGGTCACAAATATGTTGCTAAATGGCCTGAAAATTGTCATTGTTTGTTCTTCCTGTATTTTCCAGTGCTGGTGTACAATTTCCTTCTTTCATGACAATGATGATGGCAACATTGCATAACCAAAGCCTGGACCAGGGCATTGCTCTCCAGTGTTCTCTAATAGCTCCTAGCTGAAATCAGTTTATATCAGACTGTTCATATGATAACCGAGATCTTTTAAGAGAATGCTGGAAATTATTTAATTCTTGAATTGTCACAGAGGAGGACAAAGTTCAGATGACAGTCAATATAATAGCTCAAGATGCACTATTAAAATGCCCCTTTGTACCCCCGTTTTAATTGCAAATATGTGTTTTCCCCTGGCTGTGAAGTGACAAGACAAACATGTGACTAAGGAACCCAAACAATCCTACTTCCCTCACAATTCTAAAGGGCATTTTAATCACTTATGGACTATTGAGGGCCTACACACCAGTCCATCACTGACAAACTCAACCTGAGTGCAAGGACACGACCAGCTCTGAGGAAGGCTGTGCTGCACAGCCCCAGGGCCATAGGCTGTGACAAAGGCAAGAGCCCTTGCCGGGAGGCTGAAGTACTCTGGAGGCGCAGATGAATGGGGTTGCATCATTAATGGTGCAGGGTTTAGTGCCTCATGAAGGAGGCAGGGGACAGACACTGTCCCAGGGCTGTGAGAATGACCAGACATGACCCAGCATAAGGAACTTTGGGACCTTAGCTCTGTCTTAAAACATCTGCATACAGTAGGCTGCTCCTGTAGTTGAATATCATGCATGCTATGGATCTGAGACCTCTCTTAACTGCCTGTGGTTTCTGGTCCACTTGTCACATTTACAGAGATCAAAAACCTTTTAAAAACAGGAAGATTTATTTATTGAACTTAAAATCTGTGAGCTTGACAAAAAACTTAGTATTTTAAAACAGTTCTGTGAAGTAAAAAATTAAATGGGTTGGAAAATATATCACTTTAGTCCTTGTGAGAATCATAGCAGCAAGATGGAAAGAGGCACATTACATCTCTGACAGCATGGAGTATGGATTTTGAAGCACAGCTGACCTGAGGACTGTTTAACACATACCCACCTTGGGCAGCCCACTGCCAGACCACTATGACCGCTGGTCTAAAGGAGAATCTTTCATACAGAAGTTCATAGGCCCACTCTGTGCCAACAAGAGCACACTGTTCAGGACACACACCCAGGCAGGTGGATGATGCCCACCTTCATTACACTTTGCATCCTTGCAGTGAAACTCACCCTTTTTACTGCTCCTCTCAGAGTTACCACAGCAGGGGCACAAGAGCTGTTTCACAACAGCCACCTCAGTGTACAATAACATTCTGCCCTCTCCCCAGACTGGAAAGTACTCATCTGTGGAAAGACATGCATACAAACCTGAGGATGGTCCATGCCTGCAATCCACAGCTCCTTTCACGTGGATAACATAAAATTATGAGGATAATGGCTGCCTACAACTGCCTCCACACCCCTGCAAGCCTCCCAGCCCAGATGAGGGCAAAAAGTGAGAAATTGCTCCTTCCTGCAAGCTGGCATCCTCCCTCTGAGGAGGATCTGCATTCAGCAAATGCAGTCTCACTCTATGGTCCAATGCTCATGGGATGGAAATTTTAAACCTTTTTTCCTGACCTCAGTGGAGAACTGCTATTGAAATTCCTCTTCCAGTCAGGATGCAAGGCTCTGACAAGAAGTTCTGAAACATGTGGAAGATAGCATCAGTCTCTGCCTTACCATTTCATTTCTTGGTCCAGCAGTGTCACACAGCCCTGACCTTGTGGTCTGGCAGCACATATTCACTTCTGCCAATCCTAATGTGAACTGCTACAGTGTAATAAGGAAGAACTGGAATATAATAATCTCTTAAACCAGCCCATCTGATCAGCATACTTTACAGCATTTACTTGCTCCAGCTGAGACTTGCACACTGGCAGCAGAATGCAGAAACTGAATTAAACTGCAAAGCAGCAATATCAAAGCAATGCCATCAGGTCCCACACAGAAGATGGGACCACTGTTTTCAGGTTCTAAACCAACCACTCCAAGAGTTTTCACCTTGGCCGCTATTTGTGGAATAGCCATGCCAGTATAACTTCTTCTATGGACTAATTCACACAATTCAGAGGTACCTTTTGTGGGCAATATAGTCCCCTTTCTCCTTAGGGAAATGTTCCTATGGAACAGGTGCATCAGTACACCCATATACTCTCTAAACCTGAATCCTTATTCTACATATCTAATTCACAAGTATGGACCAGCTCTTGAGAACAAGGAAATTCTTGTGCTGATCTCTGTGAACATTTCTGCCTCCCAGAGAAGTCACTGGCCAGACTTCTTAGCAGGACTGGACTGAGAATCTGGGGACACCTGTTTCAAAGATGATAAATGGATGCATATGACAAAGTCAAATGCTTAAATGGTACAATCAACACTCCATATAGGAAAGCTGTTAAAGCACAGCGAAGTGCTGCTCCCTGGTAGTTCTAGAGCTTGGTTTACAGAGTCCCTTTTACAGAGAAAAGGGCACTGACTTCCTAACACCCCCACACAGAGATATTATAAAAGCTGGCTTCCTCCTCTACCTGTAGGACTGGCAATGGGGGTTCACACAATGCCCCTCCAACTCCATAGCAATGTTTTTTATTTAAAATCCAAACACGCAGCTCAGTGCAGCACTAACTGTGAAATAATTCTTCCTCCTTAAGCAAGCTCCATCAGTGTTTTCCTTGTTTAGTGGTAACAGACCTGAACATATAAACAACCTCATGGCACACTCTGGGTTAGTCAGTGCCAGTCAGTAAGAGCCCCCCTCCGAGAAGACACTACAGAAAGGAATACTTCTAATTTAAAGTCCTTCTAAGTGCTAGAGACATTTAAAGCATTAATCAGCAATTAATACAAATAAGAAACTCAATCTCTCACATCATTAATACTAATTATGCTTCATAGTTGCATTTTCTGAGTAAGATGACAGGCAACATGCATATGGAGGAGGCTGCTTGACAGAGGTGCAGAAATGAGAGGCAGTTAAACTGAAGGAGAAAGCAGTCAGATGTTTTAAAAGGTCTTCGGCTTCCTTGAGCCGGTGAAGGCATTTCTGAAAAAAGCTGGAATTGGGCCCACAGGATGTTCAGGAGCTCAAACAAAATGCCCCTCAGGGTGGGTGTCTCGGGTTCACTCCTGACATGAAGTGGTCAGTGTTTGCTGTGGGACAGCTCCTGCAGCTGTGGGTGTTTGACAACCCTGGGACTCAGACCCAAGGTGTCTCCAGATGGATACCAAGCACCACGGTAATTTTGGGAAAAGCTGAGTTCAGCCTTTGCCACAAGAAGTGTGACACTAGTGACTCTGAGGACATAAGTGATGATGCTGAGGACAACTGAACTGAAACTGGGCCAGTATTTTCACACCCTGCCTCTTTAGTAATGGATTTCCTGTCTTGCATGGTGAGAGTCACCAAATACCTCAAGTCCCTGTAGAAAGACCTGCTGTCTTTCACTGGAAAGGTGAGGATTTTATTTCTCAGTATGTTTACATGTGAAATGATGAGTGGCACAAGGACTGCTGTAAAAATCAATCTGGCATTAATGTGCTTGCTGACAAGTTTGCTGTATCCAGAAAGTCAGGAGTCAATTTCTTCTGGAGCAAACAACACACATATTAAAGACTGCATTTACCCCATTTTCTCAGATTAGGACTATTATCAGACTCAGACTGTCACACCTTAATGTTGTTACCTGCTCTCATTTTACACCTTGTACTTTCCCTACAGTCATTATGTACTCCTGCACTGGTCTGGTGCACCACATGACAAACAACTTCTATGCAAGGACAAGAGGTCCAGGGCTTAAATCAATTACAGTGTGCATAAACCCTCAGCATACTAGTCAAAGGAAATCTGAACTATGCTTATGACAAATGCTTTCTGTCTGGATTCCCTGTTAATTCCTTTGGCATGGCTCCAGCTGCTTGTCCTGTCAGGAGGAGACTTCATTCAGAAAAGTCAGCAAAAGCTGGAGGAGTCATTAGCAAGGTTGTCTCTGTCCGGCCTAGTGTAGTGCTGGATTATACTTGTGAGACTAGAGAGGCATTTGGCTTTGTTTATTTTACTCCAGCATAGAATCAGAGCATCTTAAGTTTCAGCTCTTAAAAGATGGCCTACACAAACATATTTCAGGTTCACATATGGTCAGTCTCTAGATTCCCTCTGAAAAGGAAAGATACTCCTTGTACCATGAGTAAGATGCAATGAATAAGAACAACACAATTTCTGCCAATCAGTAAAACACAGCTAGCCTACATAAGGGGGAAGGAGGGATCAGGATATACCCACCCCTCAGGACTGCCAGATCAGTGATGAGCCAGTGCCAGAGCAGCCACAAAAACTGCCACTGCAATGCCATGTGCTCAAGGCCTGCAAAGGCTATGCTCTCCCTTGCAGGAAGTAATAGCTATGATCCACTGCACAGCCACACTCTGCTGCTGGCAGCAGCCCTCCAGAAGATCGAGCATTTCAGCCTCAGAGAAATTCTGTACATAGCTTTAGGCAATGGATATCATGCTGGCAAGAAGTAGCAAGGCTTCTTATTCTTGGCTCCGCCACTGACCTGCTGTGTGACCTCAGACAAATCACTTCACTCCTGTGTGCTTCTTCTACTTCCCATCTTTCATGTGTCTTGCCTGTTTGACTGCAGGTTTTGGGAGGGGGATCATCTCTTACGATGAGTATGCAGCACCAACCACAGGAGACCTTTAATCTCTGTTGGGACTCTGAGCCACAGTACAAAACCTACAGCTATTCTGTAGTCCATACTGTCTGCATTAGCACTTTGTGCAAAAGTGTTGCAGAGTGGTCAAAATGGGCCACCAGTCCAATATTTGTCGCATCACTTCTCATATCACCAAGTAGGTACCCTGGCATTTTGTCTGCAGAGTAGGCAAGACATGCCACTTAGCAGACCTTCTGTATTTTGATTTTGATTGTTGATGCTACATGAAAAGTGGGATTGTGAACAGGGCTACTTTGCCTTGAGGATACGCTTTGAATGTACTTTTCTACAAGGGAACAGGCATGCTGTAAGGAGGCTGCTGCTATATGTGACCATCAAGAGTGCCAAATAAAGTGGACTTCTATGACAATATTTCTTAAAAATTACTGTTAACAAATGGGTGAGTAACAGTGTTATTACTGCTAATGTGATGAAAACACCCCACATTTACCAGGTCCAATACCATATGCCAAGGACAGACCTGCCTTGTAGCTATCCTACTGGGATAGGTTTCATTGGCTGTAGAAGGTGCACAGTCTCCACCAGTACAGTTCTGACTATAAATATAAGTGAATGGATGTCAGTGTGTGTTTGTCTATAGACAGAGAGGAAACGAGATATCAAGACTGAAGGCAATGTGCCAGAAGAGAAGTCAAATAGAGAGATCCCACAGGTGGAAGAATCCAGTTGCTATGTGGACCTGTTGCCTCCCAGATTTTTTAAGCACATCACTTCCTGAAAAACAGTAATCTTTCAGCAGTCATCTATACCTAGCCTTTTTTCCAGTTTTCTGAGACAAAGGATGTGTTATGTCTCCTGAAAATACTCCTTTATGATCTGGAGTTGACTGAAAGATCAAGCTGTCTCCAGGTAGCCTCAATCAGCCCCATGACACATATAAGCATCTTCCTGAAAAAACTTTCACAAGGCATAACTTCTCTTTTTCTGCATGCTCTGTGGAGTCTCTATACAAGGTACCCTTGTTCAAACTGTAAGGCAGCTTTGGGCTTTGGTAGCACCTGTAAAGAACAGCTGTCAGCAAAGACAGCAGATCATGTTATCACACAGCAAGATGCTCTGCAACGTTACCATTTTGCAAGTTCTGCTGCTTGCCGTTGTCCCATTTGTGAAGGTGCTTTCTGGCTTTCTCTCCCTCTGTTGTGACAGCTTTTGTCTTTGCACCACTGGTGCAAAATGAAAGAGATCTCTGAACAAGAGAGCAGTTTTGTTCTCCTGCAATAGAGAGATATGCCAGGCTTTTCAGATGAAAAATAAAATATAGACATGTTTTTAAATCCGCTTTTGTTTTTCCAAAGTTTTACAACCTTACTTATCTGTAAACAAAATCATCATATATATTTTTTTTTCATAACACACTGCATAAATACAGCTTCATGCATCTGGGAAGCTGACAGCTGCCCTATGAGATAGAGTGTGACAGTTTAAAATCAGGGAATCAATCACTGAGATTTAGTGCCTGGATGTCGTTTCCACCAGGATGTATTGCAGGATCCAGGAGCTCGCTATTTGAGATATGCCATCATAACTCTGATAGATTAAAGCACCACATCCAGGAAACAATTGTGTAAGAAAAAAATGGTGTCATAGATCTGCCAGGTTACAGCACAGACTCCAGGAGCCAACCAGGGGAAGGCAGGGCTGTATCTCTGCTCCCAGAAGCAGCCAGAGCAGCATGATGACAGTTCTGTTCTCAAACAGCCCCATTATGACCTAATTAGCATACATGAATTGCAGATTTAAAGCATTAAAGTGATGTACAAATCATTAATTTTTTGTCAAATCCATGTCAGCCTTGTGTATGCCTTCCTATTTTAATGTTGCATGACAGTGAAAAGAAATCTAATCCTCTGTATATAAAGAGGAGAGATTTGGTGTAGCTGATATAATGAGATCTATTTAAACACTGGATGTTTTGCAGCTTTGAGTGTATCTGCTCAGAGAAGAAAAAAATGCCACATATGTCCCATTAGGGTTAATTGTGAAAGGATGTAAATATATTCAAAGCCCCAGGGGCAGTTCTGCATGTTGTCTGTATGAAAGAGAAGATATAAAACTTGTTTTCCATCAAGACTTCTTTTTAGTTTTGCGACAAATAAAAGAAACCACCTGCTCACACAAGATGGACTTGATTTTCAGAGGAGATGAGCACTCAGAAAAACCAAGCCCTCCCTTTGGAAACCAAGTCTGAGCCATAGTCTCAGGAAGGGCATACAAAAAATTCAAACAAATATCAAAATCAAGCACACATTGACTTCTATGCATCACAAAGAGAATCATCACAAAAAGGGAGGACAACTGCTTTAAAGTGGGACTTCCTAAACTGTCAGTGGCTCACAGTGATGCTGGGAACCCTAGGCATCACCTGCAGGCTGTGGCTGGCTGCCTCCCTCAGCCACCACAAACTCTTTGTTCATGTTTCAGCATGGATCTCCACCTGTTCTAGCCTCATGGGTTTACTACTCTTTTACTATCCCATTTCATAACCTTCTGTTGCTTTGCATCTTGTGCTCAGAACCGCTGATACAGCCACTGTTCTGAGCTTGGAACACGATCCAGCACCACTGGGCAAACCCTTCTGCCACCCAATTAAAGTGTCATCCAAGTTCCCTTTCAATGAGCCACTTACTCCTCCCCAACAAGGGAGGCATTTCACAGGCATGACCAAACCTCACATTTCCATCAAACAGGCTTTCATATTAGACTGACTGAAACCCAGATGCATGAACAGAGAGGTCTTCTTTGACTGTCTACTCCATCTCTCATACAGCCTGGCCTGGGGATGGATTGAATTCCAGGGAGTTGCACAGGAGGTAGGTCAGAGGAATGGTCTTGACAGTTATGTTCAAGTATTTTATGCATCAAAAGAGAAGTATATCAGTGGCATAATTACAATGAAGTACAGAACTCCAGATGCTGGCTGAGATTTTTATAAAAGATAATATAACTAGTCACCCGGTTCCAATTTATCATCCATGGGTACCGTGATCTTCACCACTACACCCCGTGGAAAACACCTATAATCCCAAACCAGCAGGTTTGGTCAAGCTGTGTGTGTATGTGTCTGTGTGTCTTTGTTTTAGATCTGTGTTTCTGTAGTCGACAGCACTCCTGGGCAGATGATTTCTCTTACAGTTCACTAGAATGACTTTCCCAGCAGCAAATAATCAGCAGTGGAGCTCATCTTTTCTGACAGGAGTTGTACACAGAGATAGTTTTCTCCAGGCTGGCAAAAAAAGGATATAGAAGAATGAAAGTGCCATTGAGAAATGTGTTGAACTGAGAGGCAGCCTGTGACAGCTCCACACCTGGGCAGGTTCTCAGCACTTATCTCTTGAGTGTTATTTCAGTAGCTCAGATACTAATTCAGTAGTGGGTCCACTGGCCTACCATTCCTGCCTGAATATTTTCATTGTCCATATGTTCTGGAAAAATAAAGAAACAAATTCACAATTTAAATACACTACTCTCTTTCTGTATGGAAATGCTGGACATTTACAAAAGAGAGATGAGAATGGCTTCTGAGAACACATCCCCATATTCATCTACATGGAAATAACCCTAATCAGCTTTGTTCAGAGCCAGATAATTTTCTGTGATCACCATGACAGTGGCTGAAGGAAATGCTGGTGTAGGTTAAAAATAGCTCAGGAATTAACATGCTGGTCTGGGTTTAAGAAACAGAGACAGCAGACAATTTTAAAAATTATTTTTGTTGGTATTTTAGGAATCATAAAGAGAACAGATCCTCTGTGGACTTGGGAAGAAGAACCTTGATGTGGTGATAGGGAATGAGCCATCAGCACATGGGAATCCCCACACTTTGGATGTGTTAAAGTGCCTGTGTGTTACAGTGACACTTGGGCATGTTCTTGCAGCATAAGGGTATTAGTAGCTTTAGGGTTGCGGAGGAAGAGAGCAGGTGAAAGGCTATGCTAGGAACAAGGAATGGGAGGAAAACCTATGGATTTCATTTTCCCTTCAAATCTTGACAGACTTGGGGAGCCCCTGAAGACCATACAGCTCTCATGGAATTATTCTATGATTCTATTCCATGATTTGCAGTCTGCACAGCAGTACTGTGTTTTAAAGTAAAACATGGAAATGAAAACTGCATGATTTCAGAGACTGTAGGGAGAGCAGAGGCCACCTCTGAGCAGAGCCAGCACTCAGCAGCAGGCATAGTTCCAGGAGCTGAAACCAGAGAAGTCTCATGGTCCTTGTGAAATTAATCCCTTTGTGAAGGGCTAAGGCAACCAATCAAATACTCTTGCGAGAGCCTTCCTGAAATCCTCAAGGGAATCTGGGAGCATGTAGGCCTTGTTCTGGCCTTTTTTCACAACCTGGAATCCAAGGGAATACAGTTGCAGGGACTTTCTCCCTAAAGAGACAACAGATTTGAAGTGGATTGGCAGAATGCAAGCGAACTGCTGAGCCATGCAGCCCCAGCTTTGGCCGTACTCCTGCTGCTGAGGACACTGCTTGGCCTCTGCAGAGCAGTGCTTTCATTGCTGCTCACTGAATTCCCTGTCCTGCTCATCATTTTCTTCTCTGCACTTTCACACAGAGAGCACTGTGCAGGATCTAGCCAGGTGACCTGCAAAGATTTCAGCTGTTGGAATTTCAGGCCTGACCTGCACGTACTCCAAAATCTCTGTGCTAAAATGGCTCCTTGGCTGCTAACTCCTGAGTTCAGGATTTTATGGAACTATGGGAGAACAGTCTGAACAAAAGGTCCACTAATGAAGCAGCAAAATCAGAAGGCTCCAGGGACTTGTTTAATTTCATTAACTTGAGAGTTGATGCAGTATCTCCTGCAGTAATTGGTATGTTGATCTTGTCCCTGTGCTGTGAAAGAGTGAAACATAAGATCTCCATTTCATCCCAGAGCTCAGACGAGCTAGCCCTACACTGCACTCTGTTAGTGATCTTCAAAAGGCATTATTTATAAAAGTAGCTTTGTGGGATGCTGTTCAATCCATGCCCATTATCCATGCAAATTCCTCAAGCTGTATTGGGTTAGATAGCTGCTGGTATAGCTGGAAAACCAACCAACCTGCAGAAATCTTTGCTTAGTTCTTTATTGAACATAATGTGGTCAGGATTAGTCAGTCAAGGCATTGGATTAGCACTATTGGTAGCCATGGCAATTTCCATTTCTGTGACAATCCATGTCACCTTTTCCATTAAAATTCAGCTTAAAATACCTATAAGAATCCCACAGTCCTCACTGAATCCCAGGAATATCATACGGCATCATTCAGGCTAGAATAAATCCATCTGAATCTTTACTCCAATAAGCTGAAAGCTACGGTAAGTCCAATTACAGAAGAAAAGCATTAAAAGCCTGGAAAATGGGCTGTGTGTATTCTAATTCCAGTCTGGGTCTTGCCATGATTAATTACACTTCTAAGTCTTATAGTTCCTTTAAACAAATAAGGGAATTGTTCCCTCTGACTCTTGTTCACTCGGTAGTTAAGCCTGGAAGGCCAGGGTTTCACCTGAACTTAGGTGAAATTTTCTGGTGAGGTCAAATTCATGGCTGCTAAAGATGCTGCACACAACTGTTGAGGAACCAAAGGCTTGCTGTACAAGGCCACACCACTGATCCTGGCAACCCAGCTTGCTCACATCCCATTCTGAGTTACGTGTTCAATTTCTCACATAAAAATAAGTGGTTTTTTTCACCTCAAACCTGTTGAGTTTTTCCTCATTTTATATAGTCACTAAACAATTACTATAACCGTGCTGCCAAAATTCCTATTACAAGGTTGTAGGCGGGAATTTAAGCACACTGAGCACACTGATTGTTAATGGCTTAAATCTGGCAGTGGAACAGAAGATGATGTCCTCCTGCCCAGCCTCCAGTTCCGGGCTTCCTGCTTACCAACCTCCAGATAAAGGGCAGCAACAGGGCAGCTGGAACGTACTTACATCTTGAACTGCCTCAGCTGTTTGCAGCTGACCTGCATGGCTGCATCCTTTTACAGCCAATGCCAGGTAGAGAACTTTCACTCTTGTCTTTCCCATTGGAAATTACTACTTTAACTCAGTGTGAAAGGCCTCTGCTTCTGAGCTCTGCCCACCCAAGAGCTCTCTCTTTTGAAATGCATCCGGTGCCTACTGCTAAGTCTCTACACATAGTGGTTTCATTAAAAGATTGGAAGTAAATAATAGGAGTGCCTTGATCAAAGTGTGTAATAAGCAAACATGGTAACAGACATTTTTATTCCATTATTTTGTGTGTTATCCCGGTTTTCTACACTGGGTCTCTCTTAAGGAAGCAAGTGTTCAGTTTAGCAAATTTTTCTGTGTAGAGGCGTACCCATTAAAATCTAAACTATGGTTATACATCTGTTATCTAACCCTGAGTTATATCTTAGGTCTGCAGAGGGGAAGGTCTGAGAAATGAACTCTTCACACTGCTCCCTCCTCATTCCAAAACACTTCGGTTCAGAAGTTATTGGATTAAGGTGTTTAGAAATGTGGTACATCTACAACAATAAAATAAAATAAAATAATATAAAATAAAATAAAATAACCAAACAAAATAAAATAAAACGTGGCATGGAAAATTATCTGTGCACATGAGTAGTGAAATGATTTCACACCTGAGCTGGGTATTCTTTTTTCCGTAGCAAGGAATCCAAATATGTTGAGGATCTGCAAATAGCACTGAGGCCACTCAGACCTTTGGAAAACAACACCACTTTTTCCTGGGCACCTGAGGGCCAGGAGCACCCCCAGCACCTCAGCCTGAAGCAAGTCAAGGTGTCCCACTTTGAAGAAGCTGTAGCTGCCCTGTATCATTCCTAGAAACTATGGCAGATTTAGTCCTAGATGAGAAATCACAAATTTGTCAGATTTTCAGAGGGGTCCATTTCAACACACCGCCCACTCGTTTCTCATGCACAGCCTGCATCTGCCACTCTGCAATGTGCTCTTGGTTTGTGCCTTGAACTTCACTTCCCCGCCGCTGTGCCAATAGCCAGCCTTCATTCCTACAACCTGAACCCTTTGTCATGTTGGGCAATTACACATAAAACCCTTTTCCTCTAGATCTTGTGTTAAGATGACTTCTGTAGTTCTGTTGCTAGAAAAGTCTTATGTTCAACTATAAGCTAAATAAAACAATTTTCTTGCCATCAAATATTTAAACCCATTGTGCTGGCATGGGCTCAAAATGAGGGAGTGAAATACGGCTGAGAAAAGAAAGAGAAAACAGAAGCCCTTTATCCTACAGACACTTCCATCAATACCTTAAATTATGCAGCTGTCCTCAAATAGATCAGACTCAGAAACAGCACAACTCTAAGATGTAGAAAGAACCTGATGAAAATATATTAGTTTGAAAATATAATTTCTTCATACATTCCCAGATATTTTCTTAAGCCTGGGACTGTCTAAACCACTGTGAGAGGTCACAGAGCTGTGAATGTTTTTTCTTAAATTGCATGTGAGGTACTGGGGGAGTTGACAGGTTGTGTACTCAAATGCAAGCCTTTTTTGAAACTGAGCTCAAGTGAACTGCAAATTCAAGTCAGCAAGGTGCCAGTGCCCTCTGTGCTTACTGTCTGTGTCTTTAAGAACACAGGGTCAAAGACTTCCAGCAGAGACACATGAACATCACCTTCTCCCTGCCTCCTGCACTAGCAAGGGATGTTGCCTAGTTGCAAAACCTGTGAGTGTCTTCACAGAACGCTGGAACCCTCTCCAGGCCCCTCAGCTCCCTCCTCCAGCACAGCTGCTGTCCAGGGCCCTGGAACACAGCACTGTCAGCTCACGGCAGGCAGGGGGGCTGCACTGGGGTTCTGCAGCTGAATGTAGTTTCCAGAGAGTTCTGGGGCAGCTCCCATCTGCAGGGAGGCCACGATGTGTAGGGTCATCTAAAGCCCTGATCTAGGAAGAAGCTGTCCAGCAACTTCAGTAATCAAGAGGTACATGAAGGAGTACTGGGAGTTGTCCCCTTCCTGAGCATCTATCTGCTCTTTAGGGACAGGGGGTAGATCTAGTGGTTCTTGAACACAGGAAAATTCTGACAGCTGATGTGCAGGGCTGGCTCACCTCTGTCTTCCATATTAAGGGCTGTGAGCACAGCAGAGATCACACCAGGTGTGTCTGCATGGTTAGATGCAGATTAATAAGGCCTGCCTGTGTCCATTCAGAAGTCACTGGGACACACACTGTCTGAAGTTCTCAAGGTGTTCAACAACTATGATGCTTGTGGGTTTTTGTCTCTGCAGTGTGCCAGCTGAGGGAGAGAAAGAAAGAGATCCAAATATCACAAATCTTCTAAAACAATTGGAAAGGCCGAGAAAACAATGGGGGAATACAGGTGCAGTTCACAGAGACAGAGGTGAAGGGATGAAAGAAAACTCATGGCTTGCCATCCAGTGTTTTGTCACACAAAATATGTCCAATTTTTGGACACACAAAATTGCACGCTGAGTCTGAGTTTAGCCCTGTGATTTGATAGCTTTTTTTAGTGATGCCATATGCACAGTCTGAAAAAGAAAGGACTGGCAAAGCTACAGGAATAGTGCTTTTTTTTTGTGTGTGTGGAGAAGGGGGCCAGTCTTGGATATTTTTATTGAATCTGGATAAATCATGCTATTGTATACTGAAAATGGACAGCAAATTATATGCATGGTCTTAATTTGAAGTATCCATTGAGGTTTTTTTACAGAAAGCTTTAGTTACTTCTTTTAGTAAGAAATACTTTATTTAAAGTTACATGAGAAGATCTCACCTATCGCTGTTCACAAACTGAATCTGTCCAGAGTCAGCTTCACTAGTAAGCACCTTTTGGCTTTTGCACCTCTACTTTGGTGACACAAAGATACAAGAGTTTATGGCTGCTTTGTGGCACCAGCACCACACAAGGGCCCTGCACACAGGCCAGTAAGTCTGGCATTCAGTGTATACAAAATAATGTTTGGAAAATAATTTTACAAATTACAGACTATGCAAAACTTTCTTTTTCCTGGCATTATTAATATCTGTGTAGTTATCAGACTGCAAATAAGTTTGAATCAAATGCAGCAGCACTTTATGAAAATAGAGTGTATATATCAATGTACATTGTGTATAATTGGTGCCATTTGAAATGATGAAGTGCTACTAACTGATCTTCATAAAATAATACTTTGCATTTATATAGTGCCTTCCATCTGAGATCTCAGAGCTCTTTGCAAACATTACTGAATTAACTCTCTCTGAGCCCTTCGACTTAGCTATTGCCCTCATTAGTCTACATATGTGGAAAACAAAGGCAAAGAACGATGAAGATCATATGAGGAAACTGGGGCTCTAAGGGCAGGCACTTCCTGCCCTGTAAAAACACTAATAACCTTTCTTTTTTGAACAGAAGCTGTAAACTTTCAGCACCTCTGAAAATTAAGCTACTTTAGTTGCTCTTTTGGATGCAAATGCCCAATTTAGCTTAAATGATTCCTTCAAAATCCTCCAGGAAATGTGTAGGAGAGCTGACAAAAATGATCCAGAAAGCTTGGCTCAGGGCCCTGTGTTTTGGCTGAGGGACTGTTCTCTGCACACGTCTGACCACTGTGACCACAGCTTGTGAAATCTTGCTTTGTCTTCTCATGCTTTCCCCCCTCACCACAGTTTCCAGCAAAATAATAAAGGCAAAAGATGTCTGCAGCTTGACAGAGGAGTGTTGGATCCACTTCAGTGACATGGGAACCCAGGACCTATGGGCTGAAGGCAAGGTTGACAGTCCCAACCTCAGCAGATTGTTGAGGAACTTCAGAAATCAGATTAAGTGAAATTGATTAATCTAGTAAAATTAACTGATCTGGTTAAAAATGCTCTCTGAAGAAACAATCAGACTGATTTGGGATGGTCTGAAAGAGCAAGGCCAGACACCTGCTTGACAGGTATGAGTATGGGTATGGGAAGAGCAGCTAGAGGAGATCTGGAGTGGCACCAAACCCTTAATCTGGGTAAAATGCTGCCAAGGCAGTACCTTTGGTTTTGCAAAGAAACTGGGACTTTGCCTTCAGGGCTGCATTCGGGTATCAATGTCCTGACTTGATGCCTCCTATTTCAGTGCATACAGTGCGTGATCTAGATCACTGGAGTCTTTTGCAAGGTGTCTCCTCTCTCATCAAGCTGGGTCAGCGACATAAAGCCATCACTTTGTCTCAGACACCAAAATATAGTCCTGAGACTCGAGGAGGCCTGTAGCTGGATTCTTGCCCTCTTTCTGGTGCTGATATTGCTATGACTGCAGAGAGCTGATTTCCCCTCCAGGTCCTGCAAGAGAAGAGCTCTGTGGTTGGAGTTTGCACTTTCTGGCCAGGACTTGAGAGCAGGCAGAGAGGCAAGCAGGCAGAGTAATGCTGGTCAGGCCTCCAAAGGAAAGTGCCAGACACGTCACTTGGTTAATGGCAGTTACCATGAACTGGTAACTGGGCTGTGGTTGTACACCTCAGCAAGGAATGGTCCCCTCCTCACCAGGGCACAGAGGAATGATGCCACTACAGAGAAAGCATGCACACTCACATGGGTAATCAAGAAATAAAAGCCAATACAATAAAGCTAATTATAAAAAGTAGTAAAATAATATAATTGAACATGTTCCCTTCTGCTCTGTACTAGGTACAGAGCCTGCCATTCCATTTTTCCATGTGACCTAGTGTATTGATCTGTGTCTAGTGATTTTGGCCTGCAGTTTTTCTCTAATTTGCCTCTCCTGTCTTCTTTCTTTTTTAAAGACAATACATTCTTTGTCTTGTTTCTCAATTTATTGTTTTAGAGAAATATTTATTAAGCAAATATGAAATGCATCAGAATGCTTTGCAGGGCTGCCAAGAGGTCAAAGGTCTGGGATAAAAATGATGTTGAAACAATAATTAATTAGCTGACATTCTCTTAGAAAATTTGCTTTGGGAAAAGCTATAGTAAATCAAGACAACAGACAAAGTGACAGAAAAATGAGTAATGAGGGAAAGAGGAATAGGAAGAAAAAAAAAATCCGTATGGGTAGATTTATTCCCTTTTGAAAATGATCTGATCTTTCTCAACTATCGTCCTGGCCCCCAAACAAAAATCTTCTCCAATAAATAACTTCAAGCTGTTTTCAGTGACTAAGCCTCAAACTGTTCCATCCTGAATACATTCTTATTTACTGCATGCAAAACTGATTAACATCCTTCCAGTGCATTTGTAGAATTGTGGTCTGCAGAAGCCATCTGTTTAGGGGACTTTCTGGGAGCAGTGTCACCTCTCCAGCGGGACTACCAAGAAGCCTCAAATCTCCACCATACTCTATACACAGCTGTATAGATGACTCAGGAGCTAGTGGGCAAAAAAGAATTTGTGCAACTCACTGGGCAAATATGTCATCTCTGCCTACACAGGAAACTTTTCCTAAACCTTTTGTCTAAAGCACCTGTTACTTTATAACATGTTACCAAACCCTGTCAGGAAATAGCATGTGCTGAAGCTCCATGGGAATGCATTTGCTCTGCATGCTGTTTTCCTTGGAAACCTGCCTCACCTGCCTTCTTACTCTGTGCACCCCTGCTAGGACAGGATGGCAGCTTCCTGAGATCAGTAAATACACTAGGAGAGAAAAAGGAGAAATTGTGTTTATCCTTTAACTGTTCACAGAATTGGGATGAATTTGCCACAAAATCCCTGCAGATGGACCATGGATACAGAGGTTGTACTTCTCATGGCAGAAAAATGTCCAGACCTACTAAGGGTCCTGCCTCAAGATGTGCTCAGATCTGGATGGTTTATATGGTGATCAACCAGGACTTAAGATCACCAGAGGGAAGGGAAGCAAAAGATAGGACCATCAGTGCACGTGCTGATCCCAGGGTATCTGGCCAGTTCATTGGCCAGTCTGACACTGGAAAGGAATGGGAGAAGAGTACAGCACCCTTTTCTTGGCAGTACCCTCTTCCAGTGCTACTGCCCCAAGGCTGAACTGCAATCCACCAACTGGGAAGTAATAGACTGGCAGCAGGAGGGGGAGTTTCCAAGTATTGGTAGATACATGCTTGTCTGTGCCTAAGGAAATATTCAAGGTCATGGTTTCCCCCTGCTGAGGGAAGAAGTCCCATGAATGGTCTGGCTTCAATCTATTCAAATCCCCCAGCTTTCCTTGGAAGTGGAAAGCTCAGTAGCTATTTAAGAGACCCTGAGGATGTCTGACCAACGTGCTTACTTATTTCTTTTTTTAACTTCCTCCTATGCTTTGTGACAGCAAATAAATATAATAAATACCATTCTGTGAAAGAAAAGCAAGGAATAGATACACTTGGAGAATGTTCTGCATGGATATACAAAAACCTGCTGTGATTTGGAAGCTTAAATGTGCCCTAACATACCACAATTATTAAACCCCAGGTATTAGGGAAATCACATCTGTCTGTGTTGCACAGCTGAATTAGCGAGGCTGGTTTTATTTTCCAATAAATAGGCAGTTCCATGTATTTCTCAGATTTATATATATGTGTTGATACTAAGAAGCAAGTTGTCAAAAGCATTTTTTTCAAAGGTGGTATTTAGAGCTAATAGAAAGTACATAGGGAAAAACATAATCCAGAATTTGTAGGTCTGAATGACAAGATTTGCAAAGCTGCCTCAGGTCTCTGTGGCATCCTGTTCCTGTTCAGGATGAATGTATGAAATGTAAAATGCAGCAAGGGCTTGAACTTCTTTGGATTAGGGGGATGATCCTCCATTTTAGCTCAGAGAATATTCGTCCAGAAGACAAGGGGAGTTCTATATGGATTAGGGGTGTAGAACCAGTCTGACAGGTTGCTTGCATACAAGGGTTTTCAGGTTTTGATATCCTCCTTATGGCAACTGCAGCTTTTCTGTCTCTCTCACCATAAGGATTCCCAAAAGAAGTCTATTTTCACCTGAGTAAATATTCTGCTCCTGTCTTCATTTTTACACATGAGTGTTCCACTTTGTGCTAGAAGCAAGCTACGGTAGCAGTACTCTGGGGATGCTGCTCTAATAGATTCACAAGGTCGACTTGTTTAAGTGGGATTTCATTGTATTACACAGAGGATTTTTTCCTAAGGATGTGATTATTCCAGGACTGATCCTACTGCTGTGATATGACCACTTTTGGCACTGTGCATGCATGGCATGGGATTAGTCTTCTGGCACCGTATAAAATGACTTAGACATGTTGTCTTACTTATTAGCATGTGGTATTGCAGATCATTTTACAAAGGCAACAGCTGCAACCATTACTCCTACAATTATGTCATAATTTGGTATGTCAAACACCTCTATATAGTGCAGGCAAGAGGAATATTTATTCGTCTCACTTGTCAATACGTTTATTTCCATCTTCTTATGCTTTTCCTTTTTGCAGTAGTAAAACAATTCACTCTCCATACAGCTAGCTTTCCTAGGAGCTGATGAGAGGATGCAAAAGGGAAGGTGCTCAGAAGCTACAAAGATTAGCACATTGCAAGACCCTATACCGAGCGGATTCATATAAATTGGCGTGATGAGCACTATTGCTCCCACTGCCACGACAGGTATTTCAGCTCTTGTCTGTACAGCACAATCATTTTTGTGTTTGGCACACCGCTGCCATGTTTACTGCAGTCATTTGCCACTGACTTCAGCTTCAGAGAGCCAGGATCTCTGAGCATGTGACTCTACCTGGGGGCTGGGAAGGACTCTGCAGAGGCTGCGTTCTCAGTCCATCAGGGGGTACCCCTGCTTGCAGGGGAGCTCCCCAGCCAGCTAGCTCTGAACCATGATATGTTACCCCAATGAAAAGAGTGCACCAGCTTCAGCATATGCAAACCTTGTTCCAGGTAGGACAGCAGTTATTCCAACAGGAACAATGTATTCAGACAAAAAGGCTCTGGGCTATAGTTGCCTCTTTGGGAGTTGTGCGAGTGCAGAGACATGAGCTAGTCACTTGTGGCATTTACACCCTGCCCTTAGCTTTTCTCACAGCACTTCTGCCCCATAGCACCAACTATCCAGAACCCAGGCTTGCTGAGGGAAGGATAACCAGGCTGTGAACAATGCCTGAAATTATACTTTCCTTCAATTTCTCTTCAAGTAATAAAATTGCGTGTAGTCACAAGTTGTGTGGCCCAGCTGAGTAGGAGGTCTAACACAAGATGATCACAAGAAATGGGAGGTGGTTATAAAGCCTTCCTCTGCCTTGCTAATAAACTCAGATTGCTGCAGGAGGTTAGAGGCAACCCTGCTGGGCAAGTTCATGCTGCCTTGCCCCTCTGAGCTTGGTTCCTCCTAGATATTCATGTCCTTCTCTGTGCTACTGATGAGAAGCACACAAAGCTCAGCTAGATGAGCTTTATGTGCGAGCATACCTTTGACTACGTTGGGAAAATGAGCTGTTCCCTGTGTAACACATGTTAAAGCCTTCACTGAGGCAGCCAGCCCATTTTGGCCTAAATGGGCAAGGAGCATTCAGAGAAGACATGCACCAGCAGGTCAGAGGAGGTGGACTGTGTCAGAGCAGCCATGAGGAGCAGCTGAGGTTGGCCTCAAAGTGGCTGCCACTAGAAGAGACTGTGCTTTCAAGCCATCCCTCCTGGGAAAGCAGCTGCCCCAAAGTCAAATGTAGTGGACCATTGCAAGAAAAACACACTATGACTTTGGAGCTGCTGTTGAGAGGAGATAGATTCTGCCTTGAGCCCTCTCACAATTTATGTTATCCCAACATAAATCAGTACAGGTTGGCATTTTGCAGCAGTCCTATCATTTGACACCTCCCTCCTCTCCATGACTTATCTATTTGCTTTGAAAGAAGGAAGAAAAAGGAAGGGAGATAGGGGTAGCGGAAGAGGATTCAGACTGCAACTTGCAGCAGCTGACATTTTTATTGTTTTTTAATTAAATAAGCCTCAGACACAGGAGCACATGCAAATTCCCCTGTGTACACACTCCTCCTCCTCTTCCTCTTAAAAACTCATTAAGAGGACCACAATCAAACCAGGAATGCAGGGTTGCCTCTCCTACTCTCAGGCTCTCACCTGCACATCTTGGCCTGGACTAAAGGTCACTGCAGAACAATGCAAGATGGCTATGGCTGTTTTTAGTCCTGTCGTCAAAAGACAACAACAGAAATCCAATATGAGTTTCCTTTTCCTCCGCAGTTAGTGTGCAAGTGGGGGGGGGGGGGCGGGACAGGGGGGAAAATTGTGCAAGGGGCAGGGCAGGGGGAAGTAGCCTGTGCTTTCACATATCCCACTTTCTTCTCCAGTTTGATAACAGCCTAGAATACCTCTGATCCCACAGATCCACTGGAAGCCACAGCTGAATACGAGGGACTATGTTTATGTTGCAGTATTCTCTCATGAATAGCAATGCCCAGCAGGACAGCAAGAACAGAAGCTGATGACTACCTTACTTAGTTTTCTAGGCTAGATCTGGATGCAGATGGGATCCTAGCTGTAATAAGCACTTTTCTCCAGTGCCTCATGGGCTGCTCTTTGCTTCAAGGCATTTTCTTTGTAGGTTCAAGGGCCTCTAAATGTTTAAAGGCCTCCCCTTTCTCTTCACGCAAATAAATGGGATCCCTAAGATCCAGCTGTGCAAAAAGAGGAGAGCTCCATCTGTATGGACCCTGTAGAGGTCTGTAGCTGTTAGTTACCTCCACTTTGGAGGTAAGTTAGAGCCTTAGTTATGTTAAAATCAGGCTTGGGACCACAGTGATACAAGTGTAAGCTCTTAGCTAATTTTATGGTAAACACACAAACACATCTGTACATGTTTGTGGCACCCCTTCTGCATCTGACTTGTAATCCTACCCAAGCTTTTGTCTCATGATGGTTCTCATGGGACTGGGCCAAGAGGATAACTTGGTCCAGTCCTCTGTGTAGGCAGTTCATACCAAAGCTGCTCTCTGCCAGGAGGTATTGCCCTTACATAAAGGAAGACCCATCACAGAAGAAGAATAGCCAGAGGCAGAGTTGGAAGGATGCTAGCACTGACCTGCAAGGTGGCCTGGCACAGTCGAGACAAAGTCCTTTAAATGATCTGTCACCTTTTTTCTCTTCCCACCAAGGATCTGTGGGGAGAAGGCAGGAAGTCACTGCCTCAGCTCTGAGAGACACTCTCCTGCCTGCCCTGCAGAAACTCTTGAGGGCCAGGTGAATTTATTTGCTATTGCATCATTTTTCCTTGCAAATCTGACAGCTCAAAATACCTCTGGTGCCTGACAGCCCCACTCTTCTCCAATTGATAAATAATCTCTTTCTGATTTGAGCAACCAAGGAACATCTTGAGCCTGTCACACTGGAGAAGACCCATCAGTCTCTCCTGCCATGAGTGAGGTGTTTGAAAAATGCTGTTTGTGCAACCATTCTGGGGTATTAATTCCTGGCATCCCACTCGTATTTTGATTGTTTCTCAAAGAACAACAACGTATTTTAGCTCTTTGCCAATGAAGCAGCGTTCTGTTGTTATGGTAACTTATTCTAAAAATAAGGTAAAGAAAAGACCACCTTTAATTGATATCACAAGAAGTTGTTATGGTAACTGGAATTTTAAAAGTAACTAGGTTAAACTCCATTTCTTTTTTATCCAGAGCTTTTCATAAACAAATTCTGATTAAAATACCAGGTTTAATTTAATCAGTTAATTAATGTCACTAAATGTCATTGATCTTATAATTCTCATTTATATTCAGTGATAAATTTCCTAACTTGCTAAGTTCTAACTATTCAGCCGTCAGTCTGGTAGCCTGGAATAGGATGACTGTACAATTTATTTTTGGTTATGGAGTGGTTAAAAGGAATGCACTGCTTTTATATTATGTGAGGGGCCTAGTTTATCCCTCAGTAGCATGGATGTAATGTCATCAGGTAATCCTGCTATTGAAATCAAACCTGTGCTCTCTGAATGAAGGCTCATGCTCTGTTGACTTCTGTATCTCTCCAGAGCAAGTATCCTTCAAACCCCTCTCTACTGTCTGTCTCATTTCTCCACAGTGTCCAGACTTTCTGTCTCTGCACCCTCTTCCCCAAGGCTGTCTCACCTTTCTGCCCAAATTACTCTCTGCTCCCTCCTCTGTCAGAACTGGCAACTGATTTCCCACCCTAATCCCCTAAATCAGCAGTGACATTTCCTCCAGTGTGGGCTTATTTTCCTCTTTCAAGAGCTGCCTGTCACTCCATTGCACAGTCTCTGCCATTTGCATCTGTTATACTCACTGTTCTCTTGGAATGTCCCAGATAGTGCCACGAGTGCTTCACTGAGCCCGGAGTTACTACAGCCAAGACCAGCTCTCTGCCCACTTTTTTTTTTTTTTTTTTTGGGCAGGTTTCTGTGTAATTTCCTTTTACCTTTTCCAGCAAATTTAATAACCTTGTCCCTGCTATCCTCGATATGAACTGCATAGCTCCCGGTTACCTGTGAATTCTCTGCTCATTTTTTCCCAAATCAATAGAGTGAAAGGCCAGGAAAGGTTCATCATGACCATTTAGCCTAACAGGCCACAGAATTTCATCCAGGAATTTCCACATTGAACCTATAACTTCTTTTGAACAATTAGTGTGTCTTTCACAAAGCCACCTAGACTTGATTAAAAGACTGCAACTAATGAGGAATCATCTACATTCCTGGATAGCTTGACCTAAACATTTAACCCTCTCTGTTAAAAATAAATGCATCATATCTTTCATCCAAATGTGGCCAGCTTCAGCTGACAGCCCTCAGACCTCTCTATGGACTTTAACATCTGAACAGTTCACCTCAAGAGAAAAAATGACTGCAGGTCAGCTCCCCTCAGGTAATCACCCCTCTTCATGCTCTTATGTGCAGCAGACTACAATAATAGTGAGATTATTTATTATCTCCCATTATAAGAGGGGTAAACACACACTTGCACAGAGGGGACAAACAGCTCTTGCATAACAGTTGGTATAAGGTAATCTATTTTTCCTGGTAGTTTGTATGTCTTCCTTTCTGCTGCAGTTTCTTTCCCATATGGGAAGATCAGCATCAGAAATTTTCTTATGATATTGATGTTTGTACATCTCAGTCAAATTACTTCTTAACCTTCCATTGGATAAACTGGAAAATAGTTGTAAGAGCTATTAAGCCTCTTATTGCAAGGCAGAATATCTTCCAGGTTTTTAGGCAGTGCTTTTCCAGTTTTCTGCATCCTTTCTGAATGTCTGAGCATGAGCACTACCCCTGCCTAGCCCTACTAAATACATTTGTTTACTTGCCCAAGGATTGCATCAGTTCCTGTAACACCAGCTTCATATTGGGAATTCACATTCATTTGTTTATCCAAAATAGTCCCTAGATTCTTTCCAGAATTTCTGCTTTCTAGTCCTCATTCTGAAACTGAAAATATACCCTGCACTCTTGGTTTGTGTGTATGTGACCTTCCCAGCGGCTATATGTATACACCAGCTTTCTAAAAGAATCCAGCTTGCCAAGCAGTCCAGATCTTGCCTAAGGAATTCTCCATCCTTATTAGCATCACTTATCATGCCAGAGATGTTTATTTAATCTGCAAAGTTTACCAACAGTGCCATGCTCTTCCACCTCAGTTGTAACTTCTTTTGCATTTGCCTCCAAGCTTTCAACCTTGCCTTCTTCTCTGCTCTTAAATCTCCAGCTTTCTAAATCATGACTCTAAAGCAACAATTTCCCAAAAGCAACAAGCCTGCCTCCACAGCAGTGCAAGCAAATAATGATTGAAGAATCCCCATTTAAAAAGGAATCTCAGAAAATACCGTTTAAGGGAAACACACGGAAAAATGCCCTTGTCAGTCACAGCACATCCCAGGGTACTGCATCCACTCTTCAATCAGTCCCTGACTATTCTCTAAACTGTTTCAGTCAGGTCCCTGTGTTGCAAAGCTTTTGCATACAGTTAATACTATCAGCATATTATTATAAATCATACCAACAGCAAATGCACAGGCAGTATGTGGTTTGTAAGCACAAGCATACAAACAGCTATGAATCAATCTATTTGCCTTTTTTCATGTACTGTAATCAATCCATAATCCGGTTGTGGAAAGGGTTGTATTTTGTTCTTAAGAAATGAAAAATTCTCCAAGTACAAATGGTTTCATAACAAATGCTTCTTGAAAAATTAAGCATTTGTTTTAATAACATGAATTAAAGAAAAAAAATCTTTCTCCCTTACAGCTGTCAGCTAGAGAGAAACAGATTTTACTTTAAATCTTAACAAAATCTTTAAAAAAACCCAAACAACCACACATGAAAACTACCTTGTCTTCCCTTTAAAGGTTTGGTTGCCATTCATGACACAATTTGCTGTAACTTTCCTGCTTAGCTCTCTCATTGACATGGACATTCTTAAATTTCTGGGAGCCTCTCTGCTGCCTTGTAATGTTTTATGTTACATGATTGCTTTACATTAAATCCATGCTTTCCCTACATGTATGGTCTTCAGCAGATGGGAATGGTGTTACCTGCTTGTACCAAGAGTGGAATATTTTAACCAGTGGAATTCCCAGAGTAGCTGAGCATGTTAACTGGAGTCCTACAGATTTACACACCAAACATTATTTATTGTTATTGTGGAGTTGATGGAGAAGCCCCATCTCTTCTCCCATTCTTACAAACTGACCTCAAATCTTTAGTCACTGGATTTATGGAGAGGAGATTTCCTGTGTGAAACGACAGGGAAGGAGTCACCAGATATTGCTGGTTAACACCAGTGAGTAAACAGCTTTGGAAAATCACAGATCACCAGACTTAGTCAGAGGTCCAGCTAAAGTCTCGTATCTTCTACCACACACTCGTACTGCCTATTACTAGAAAATCCCTAGAAGTTTAGAAAATGCAGATGATTTTTAATATTTTATGTTTGAGGTGCACATAGCAAAGCTATGTGCAATCCATTTTCTAAACTGTAATTAGGTTAACAAAACATATTCATCATTTAATATGGTCATTAGTGATGACTGAAATTAATCTTTTTACTGTAGCAGCTTTTAAGAACCTTCCCCTTTATCTTTTTCAGAGAAGTTTCAACTTTTTGGCAAAAAATCAACCCCTGAATTTTTGCATCCTAAAATACATCTTTGGCATTTGTGGTTTAAATATCTCCTACTCCCTTCTACTCTGTCCCTTTGGCTCCATGGCTGTATTCCAAGTCTCATGCCACCACTTTCCATGCTGATCCTGCTGTGGGGATTTGGCTCTGCTGGTGTTACAAGCACGATCTCAGCCCAGGGCAAGCTAGAGATTAACAAGTTTGGTGTGGGGCATCACAATTTTAGAATGAAGACTGTTGGTGCTTGTTCATATACTTCATATGCAAGTAACAGGACATTTCTGCAGGAAGCAGACACCTTTCAGTTTTGTTTGAATGCAATTTTCTTCCATAAAGGAATTTTCATGGCAAATGCATGGAGGAGCTATGGTAATCATCACATAAAATTCTGATAAATGCTGTTAGAACATAAGGTCTTCCTTCCGGGGCAACCTAAGCCATGGAAGTATGTGACGGGCTACATACGAACCTGACACACAGGACACTGGTAACCACAGAAGCAGTTTGCTGACTCAGCACCCTGACTGAAATATTTCACTTAGAGGTATTAAATGTTTGTTCATAGCAGAGTGCAGAAATAATTACTATATAATTTTCCCAGTCCATGCGGGAAGAGATTTGAAGTCCTGGCCCAGCCAGACTGTTACATCAGAAAAATATTTGGAAGCATAGATCCAGCTGAATGAAACTGCAGCCAGGCCAAGTCTGTGTACAGGAATTGAAGTTACTAGGGACACAACAGCTGGAGGACAGGCAGGGGAAGGCAGGAATTGCTCAGCTGAATCCTCTCCAGACCGTGTTTGACACATTATTTATCTTCTTTTTTTACAGGTGACTCCTGCCGAGGAAGTGGAGGAGAAAAGTATAGCTCAAAGAGATATTTACTACCCTGTTGAATGAACAATTTTAAATGAGCAAGATCAGTCTACAAGGATGAAAGTGCAACCCTGTCTTGCTAAAACAAATAAAAGTATAAGAAATAAGCTCTTCAAAAGTTTTTCTGCCTCCAGGAGAAGTGATGGAACTTAATTCCCTCTGTCACTCGCCTCTCAGGAGTGGACCTTGTATCAACCACCAGTCCAAGAGCCTCCACATCAGACAAAGCCAATGTCTTCAGAAGTGACATGCATAGATGTGTGTGTGGCTGCAGCATCCACAGGCAATCCACAGCCTCTGAGCACTCTTCCAATCAGCTGTATGATGGCACAAAATCCTTTCTTCACTGTGCCATCATCTGCTGTGCATTAGTGGGCATGTGGGATAAGGACTAGCCAAGCTTCCTGCCTCTGTGCCTGTAATCCATTCCCTCTGCAGGGCCACATCCACTCTGCAGCCTCAGTGCTTGAGGCAGTGCTAGGTCTGCCTCTTGAACGTGGGTGTTGGGAGAAGCCTGAGGATACACTGGAAGCAAGATGGGAATGTGACTTACACTGGGACCCCAGAAGGTATACCATATTAAAACAGTATATATAAATAATATAAAAATATAGGACATACTCTATTCGATATTATAATACCTAATGATAATCCATGTGAATATTTGCAATGTTTTGCAATCTGCAGGTGTTGCAGATTATTCTTTTCTGAAATATCAAGGTTAAAAAAGATTCAATTTTGCTGTGAGCTTCTAGATTCCCAGGGAACCAGACAGTCCTTACTGAATATTGCAACTCTGCTCAGGACATTCTGTCCAACAACAGATTCTCAATTTGGTTATATTCTGTTTAGAGAAGGTTCACAAAGTTCAAGGCAGACAGAGTGCGGCTCCTGGGCATACACTAGGAGCATATGTGCTGGCTACCCCAGGCCCAGAGCAATCCCAGAATAAACTTCCTTGCAGAATGGACTTTGGATTCCTTCTGGATTTGGGCTAAACCAATCTATCTCTTCCTTTGCTACACTGCCAATTTTCAGCCAGCTCCCAACCCAATTGCAAATGCCTGAAGAAAAACGACTCCTTGTACTTATAGGGAGTACTGTAAACAAGAGAAGCATGAAGTTACATAAAGGATTTTCACTCCTTCAGAAATGAATAATGAGCAAGATGAGCTACCCAACAGAAGGAATTGCCCTTGATTCAGTGGATTAATTTGCTCAGTGGCATGAAATAAGACTATTTAAGGGAAATCAGAATTAATGTAAAACATTTGTTTTCAGACACGGTTAAAGAACAACATGGAAGAGTACAATAGTCAATAGGACATAGAGAGAAGTTTAGACTGTAATACTGCAGACATCTTAAAAAAAGGTTTTGATGTCAAATATTGTGCATCTATTTTTTCTTATCACACCACAGTTGTTATATTGCTAACGGGTAACTATACAACCTTTTTATAGAGAGGCAGACTGACAAACATACTTGCTTCTGTTTATGATTTGGTCTAACCTATTATTAGCCTTTGCTTTAGAGTAGCACCCAGGAAGAGAGGTCGTAGAGTGGGTTGCTCTTTCTGTAAGGTGCTACACAAACACAGACTACAAAGACTGCCCTTGCCTTCAGAGAGTTTACAATGTGCTGTCTCTTCTTGCTCTGCCATGAAGTGCTGCATCTGATGGGGAATGACCACAGAACCTTTTCATTTTTTCTCAGGCTGTTGCTTTGAAAACCCCGCTGCTGTCTTTTCATTGTTGTATTACGAGGGACAAATCTCTGTCCTCTTGTTTTTCAAGTCACTTTTCTTTGTGCTTTGCGCCTGTTCTGTCACTTGGTCAGAGGATGACTGTCTGATGGGCCTGAATACACAGTATATTGGAAATAAAACTCCAGGGTCTCCAGTGATGTGCAAGTTCACATTCCTACACATGGGTAGGTGATCTGAATCCATAATTAGCCCTGGCAGAAATGGGTGATAAATTGCCTTGAGCTCAATTTTACCATGGTACACAGTGCTACTAACACTGTAGGCTGCTCTTTGGCCTCTGTGAGCATGGCAAAACTGCCAGCATGACCTCCTGCGGAAATTATGTCAAGAGATAAATCACTATGGGTGGGCTTTAACATACTGCCCACATTTTTAAACTCCTGCTGCCCAGAAAGTGGTTCTCCCTGGGCATGTTACCCGCAATATTTATGTATGGATGGACATGCTCCCCATAAATATCATAATAATAATAAAGAAATCTACATGAAAGGATGACTCAACCTAATCATGTTACAGACATTTGGGACTCCACATCTCAAAGAAATGGTTTTGTGATGGCTCACAGAGTAACAAAGAACAAGAAAGAAAATATACTGCATTCCTCCCAGCTGAGCTCAGCAGTGTGTATCCAGCACTTTAGCAGCAGGAGGATTCCTGGCCATGTGTTGTGCCAAGGGCTGGTTTCAAGGGTGACTTGCACCATGACCAGAAGAGCTAACCTAAATGGTCCAGCTGATTGTAGCTGGACAACAGATTCACAGGCTTTGAATGGGAAGAGGTATAATTTATGGTTCCCAATATGAACATCTTGTTTGAATGTGAATACACATGAAGTATGGGGTGGTTCTCTGCCTGCAGCCCACATCCCCTCTATTATCCATGGTGGCCTGGGGAAACTGCCCAGAGGAGAGCTGCAGGCTTGGCTCTTTCTGCTCCCCAGGTGCCCTGTGACTGGCCATGACAGCATGTGTTACACAGCCCTTCAGAGCTGCTGGGGGGACTTCGTGCCTGGGAGCAGCCAGTCCTTCACAGCAGCCTGGGCAGTGACCCAGGGTGGCAGGGACTCCTCCTCACTCACCTGGCCTTGTGTATGCTCATACCTGGTGTCCTGGGGCTTACATCTCAGCTTAGCACTGTGGAAAGCAGGCAAGCCTCTTCTGGGGTTTAGAAAGGGGCAGAGGGTGTAAGCAAACACCCCTCCCTCCACTGCTGAATCAAACAAGTCCCAGCTCCATCCCAGTTACACAGAGCAGCAGCAGAGGGATGAGAGCCAGGCTTGGAGAGGGTTAAGAACAACTGATCTACGGCTGTTACTGGCTCTGCTTTGCTCTCCCAGCTGGGGGAACACAGTCAGCAAAGAGATTTTTAAACTTCATTTTCTCTGTCTACAGGTGCCTGTCTTCCAGTATTAGTCTAGGGAACTGCACACCAATTACCTCATATATTCACTGAAAGTGCAGTACAATACAACTTATTGTTATATAGTGTCCTTGATAGAAAGCCCCATGAAATGCTTGACAGTACTATTGGGTCCATAAAAGTGTGCGTGGCCATGAATACATGTGAAGGTTCAGTCCCTTGCTCTTGATTCCTGTTCTCTGCTGGAAACCACTCTGTTACAATTCTCTCAATTTCAGTGGTGAGAGGAGGAGGAGGAAGGGAATATCACAGCTCTGTGCCACTGTCTGCAAATGTGCAGGGACACAGAAGGGCCATGCTGCTAGACCTAAGATAAACGGGCCCAAGGGACACATAAAGACATGCAAATACAGAGGCTGAATGCTGACCCGTAGCTGAGCACTGGTGCCTGGCCTGACCTGTGGCACCATTAGGGTCCCAAAGCAAGGAGCTGTGTGCTGTCACTGCAGCAGAAGGGACCGGACTTTCCACAGCAGTGTTTTGGCTCAGTCACACACCATGTACACAACCAGCTTAATCTAATCTTTGCAGCACTCTGCAAATGAAGAGCATAATATCGTGTCATTAATCACCTGTTTTCTCCAGCACTGAGCCCATAGGGGAAAAAAAAAAGGATTTTGGTTCCCAAAGTTCAAATTATTTGTAACCATTTGACTAAACCTGTTTCTAAAAAACACAGTAAAATGTCAGTGTAGCAGTGTTATCACGAGGCAGCTGGAGCTGTATTCAAACAGCCAACTGTGAGCTTGAAAACAAACTTACTTGCCTAATACAGCACCTCTGCTCAAGAAATCTGTGATAGATTTATGGTGTGCCTGCCTTCCAGGGCTGCTGGTTTTGGAGTACCTCTGTGCGGTCAGTGGAGAGGGACAGGTATGAAAACTAACAAGCCATGGGAGGGTTCTGGGGTGCATGGAGGACCACTCGTCAGCAGAGACAAAGCAGCCCACCAAGGAGAGGTCGCCCCACCACCAGGGACTCAACTGTGCCAGGGAACACCTACGGCAGGGAGGGAAAGTCAGGACAAGGCAGGGAAAGGGTTGTACCTTCCCACTCAGGGACCAGCTTCCCACCCAGTCCTAGACATAAAGTTTAAAGTGAGTCAGCAGGTGATATTTTGTGGCTTCCGAGGGGCAGCTTCTACTCTGGGTATTTCAGAAACCATTCTAGGCCAAGAGAAGGTCAGTCAAAGTAATTCTTTCTGTTGCAGTCCGCATGGCTGCAATAACAGCCATGTGCTGCTGATCAGATCCAAGGACTTTCCTTGGGCTTGTAGGAATGTTTTGCAGAATGAGACAGGTGAATATTTAGAAAAAGTACCCAAATACTTTGACTTCTTCTTAACAGGCTGTTCTGCCTTACAACCCTTGAGTTTTCTTTGCAGTAATCAAGACACAGAAAAAAAATTTCCCTGAGTTAATTAGACCTGATTTTCATTAAAGCCTTATAGAAATTCACAAAAGAAAGAACAAAAGGACAAGAAAGCTAAATCCTAAAAAAATTACCCATAACTAAGCCTCAGATATTATTATCCACACAAATAGGCAGTCATCTCTCAAATGTTTACACAAGCAGTTGTTAACGAACTACTTTGCAGAGCATTGACAAAACAAAAGAAGAATGATTCAATGCCATTTAAAAAGAAATCACAATTCTCTTTGTTATGTGGTGCCCTGCATAGTGGTGGGAGTACCTCGTAACAGGAGATGTTCAGGGAGAGGGTCTGTCTTCGCGATCTAATAAAACCTGAACTCAGCAAAGCATTAGCTGTGCTTCAGTGACTGGGAGGCACAGAAGGGAAGGGTCCACTGAAACATGGCTATACTTTGATGAATTAGCAGTTCCAGAGGAAAAAATGGGGTGAAAATACTTTTAGGCTGACATTGGATACAAAGCATTGCTAAACCGAAGAGTGAAAGAAGGTTTCCTTTGGGTTGAATGAAAATTTGCATTCAAGCAGTTTTGCTGATCTGCACATTGTGTAAACAAAATCAAAATAAAATGGAGGTTCAAAAATAAAAAATGTCATGCTGAGAACTGAAAATAAAAATGTTTCATTAGGAATAAAATACGAAATTTGTTGTAATTTGAGTTTTGGGGATTTTTTTTTAAACACAGCTGGTAAAATCAAGATTCATTTGAAAATTACCTTGGTGTTATGAGACCAGGTCATGTAATTCTCACCCAGGGAGTCCTGTGGGACTCTAGTCTAGGGCTGATATCTCTGCAGATGTGTGGATGGGAGACTAAGCATATCACTGTGCTTCTGGAGAGCCCTGCTTCTTATGTATCCATCCAGCTTGGTCCTGCCCAGTGCAATCACTTTGTTTGGGGGTTTGGGGATGGTTTTCTGGGTGATGGAACCCTCTCACTTGTTTCTATGGCTGCTGAAGCTGGATTCAGCAGTTCTCAGCTGATCAACCCTCTCAACTTCAGCATGAAAAAGGCAAGGTTAGAGCCAGCACACTTTTATTTTACTTGTCTGGTGTTGATAATTGGAAAATGAGTATTACACAGGCAGCAGAGGGTGGCTTCAATGGGTTGGATATAATCACCATCCCAGTGCGTGTCCAAGTTAGTCTTGTCTTATTTCAATTCTGGTAGTTTTTCTGTTTAGAGCTGGCTCATTACAGGCATCTGTTCAAAGGCTGGAGAGTAAATCCAAAATCAAAGTACAAAAAAAGGGAAAACAAATTAGCATAATGTGCTGGCTTTTCACCTCCCCCTGCTTGTTTCCATAACAAATTAACAGCAAAGACCTTTTAAAGCACCTCACATAGGCATCTCTGTTATCAAAACTGTCCTGCTGGTGTAAATCAGACCCTGGGCACAGTTGCGGAGGTGACTCCCAGTGCAGGATCGATAGCTGGCAGGGCCCCCCGGTAAGGAGCTGACAGTGGTGTTGCAACCTGCTTGGAGTGCTCAGCATCCTAATTCTTTGCTGCATGCAGCCATGGCAGGTCCCGAGGGAAGGAAATACGGGGCACAGCACAATGGATTCCTCTCGTCCTTCATTCCTGGCCCTCCGGTTTACATGCTGAGGTTCAGCAGGAATTTCAAAATGTCAGTGAGCAGGAAAAGCAAAGGAGGGAGACAGGGCATTATATCCTGCCTGTCTCTGTTTTATAATGTATTTATGTGGGAATGGAGGCGGGGAGGGAGGGGGGGGGGGTGGTCCTCGGGCATCACTTTGTATCTGGTTTGAAATGCCTTTTTTCCACCATAAACAGAAAGGGTTCGGAAGGAGAATGCTAAGCAGAACAGAGAAATGACACACCATTTATCCAGGTTTTGTTAAGTAATGAACCAGATTCCTCAGTGATCAATCTCTCCTCTTCAATTAACAACAATAAATTCCTCATAAAATATTCTAAACAGTGCTGGACTTTCTCCTTGATTTACATTATTTATGCAGCGTGTTTGCTATTCTTATCCTTAAAGCAACTTTATATATTATGTCTTGTTTCTCATCCAGAAAAACAACTTGCCCCTGTGGAATGGTGTCTGCAGTCGGTTCTCCCTGCCCAGCTGGTCCCGGCCGCGCAATGCACACACACACACTGCCCCTTAGAGGTGACATCCAGGCATGGCCACGGGCAAAAAAATCACAGCTATTGAGATGTGTTTTGATTGCAACATGTTTGTGCAATTTTGACCAGCTGTCTGGCTTAGCAGAAAGAGTTGGGGTTTTTTGTTTGTTTTTTTTTTTGTTTTTAATTTATTTATAACGAATGTCTGTATTATGATCTGAGATAAGCAGTGCAAATCTTGTATAGCTCCTTTGACTTCAATACTGATTTTTCGCAATGGACACATCTGGTGTCAGGTTCCTGACCCCAGCTCCTTGTCCTGAAAACTCTACTATTTAAAGATGAAGAATTGTACCTACTGCCACCTTGCCTTTCCAGATGCTGTTGGACATGGCTATGCTTGGAATAAAAGAAACCCCATAGCGACCAGATGCAAACTGATGTGTTGCCATTTACCTTAACAAGTATGGAAATGATGAGAAAGGAAAGAGCAGCCTAAGCCTTTTACTTCATTGACTGCTACAACAGCCACCAACCCTATTTCTCTTTTCCTCATGGAAAGTACAACCGTGACAGCCAAGCCAGGCCTTAGCCACCTCAAGGGACACTCTCTCATGTCAAGTGCTTCACTGTCTCCTGTCCTGATTGAATAATAAAGAAAATCTGTCTCATTCTTTTCATCAGCAGCTGTCTCTGCCCTCCTGAGCCAGGCAGGGTGACACACAGATAGACAGAGGAGGAAATGAAGAACAGCAAATGCTTCCTTGCATCCATCTGCCTGATCTGACACTAATTTCTCTAGCTAGGATTTTACATTAAGCAAACTGATGTGTATATGTCTCCTGTGCAGGGCTGGAGGTGGGGAGTGAGCTGTAAACTGTGTGGGACACAGAGCCATAATGTAAGCATGCTGGGAAACAAGGCATTTAATTTAAAATAAGCAGAACCAGGAGCTTCAGGCAGGCAAGAATTAAAGGCCACTCCACCAGCAAGAGTTAGCACAGCATCCTCACGGGATGGACTGAAATTTCAGCCTGCCACCGTTTCACACCCTGACAAGGAGAAAGCAAGCACGCAGCAGAGAGCTGGGAACCCTCTCATTGAACAGGAAGAGTCCACAAACATAACCTGCCCTTTTCTCCATTTGCTCCTTCTCTTGACTTCTGATGACTCCAAATGCTAGGCGAAGCATCAATGTTTGTGTGGTTCCGGACTTACCTGTGCTCTGCACAAATTGATTGCCCTCCAAGGCAGAAGACCTTCAAGAGTGAGATAATCATCTCTCTGGGCTAGGGACCTGAAGCTGAACTGAAATGGGGAGAATCCATCACAAAGTCATGATCCAAGAGCTGGAGAAAAAACATGGGCTTGGCCTTGCTATGGCTGGAGGGAGCATAGGGCTGTTGAGAGATGGGAGAGAGACTGTGAACCAACCAAGAACAGCGAAAACCTGGCCCAGTCTCTGCAGAGGAAGACAGGAGGTGGGCGTGTTGGAAACTGGGGTGCTGTTTTTCCTGTCCATATGGCTGTCCATGCTGGGATTGGGGTCACTCTGAAATAGAAAAGTCCAATCCCAGCAGGGTGGGAATCAGGCCCTTTGGCAATGCTAGTCAATGTCCTTGTTCTACACATTAAAATAATGACCATTTTGTAAATCATTACTGGAATTGTTCTGCCTGACTTCAGTGGAAGGAAGTGGGATTCATTAGTTCTATTAATTCCCATCTGACATTCCCTTTTATCTGGTGACCAGGGTCAACCTACAAGGGGAACACCCAGCTAGACATTAACAAAACAGGAGGTGTGCATGTGTTTGTAAGGGAAGAGTTATAAAAATGCTACTTTCCTTTAGAAAGAAACTTGCTACAAGAGATTTTAATGAGTAAGTATGTTCTTGGAGACTGTCACTCTACACAAAATTAGTCCAGCAGTGCTAGAGATAGAGGTCAAAGGAGAAGTCCTCTCCATAGGCCCTCCCTTTCCCTGGTGGGGATGGTCATGCCTGGTCATCCATGATGCTTATTCATCATGCCTGTGGCTGGATCAAGCTGTGAACTGGTGTGGCTGAGGATATCCAGAGCCTGGAGGTCAGCAGTCCAGTCAGTGCCAAAATAGGTCCCTCTGTACTTTTAACAAAAGCCTCCAGCTCATCTTCCCTTATCCCATCACTGTGCTTTCCCCTTCTTGTCCCTTTAAACGTGCCTTTCTTCCTGCAGAGATACACTGTGGGAGAAACCTTGCCCACACACACATCTTTGACACAAGGCCTGAGGTTTCTAAGGGGGATAATGCGAAGTCTTTCCATGCACAGCACTCAACAGACTTCTGCACCGACATTCGTCAGGCCTGAGCAGAGGCAGGAATGCTTCTTGGGCTGCTTTTCTGAGTGCCAAGGATATGCCATTTACATGTAACTGACTTTGCAGAAGGAGAGCCCACCCTTTCCCTCAGGCTGCATCTGCATGTCCTTTCCAGATGGCAGTATGTGAACGGTGAAGGAAGGTCTGCCAGACGCTGGCCAGAGAATGAAAGAATCAAGTCACTGATCCAAGTCCCTGCTTACACAGGCAACACCGCCACAACAGATCCTGCCATTAAATACATTGAGCCATTTTCAAATGGCAAGAGTGTTTTCCAGTACCCATCGTAAGGAGGCAGAGCGTGGTACTAGAACACCAGCTACCATCCAAACTCTCTTCACTACAATAGCAGCTGCAAAATTTTCATTGTGGCTTGCAAAAGAGTGACTGGATGCAAACAACCCTCAAAGCTCCCTGTGAGGCTGTGCTGGCCACACCCTGATCCCCAGTCTTCCTCCTCTTCCTCCTCCTGGGGAGAACAATGCTGCTTTGTCAGCACCAGGAGGAGTGAGCACCAGCAAAGTACAATGGCCTTTTTTATCCTAGCTTCAAGGCATTTGTGGTTGGAAAAAGGAATGCATTCATCTTGTAAGAGCAAGGAATATCTATGTTAGAATTGGGCTTTGCCCACAATTCTGTATTTGACCTCCAGGGAATAGACCTGAACATGCATCAGTCTAAACATTTTAGCTCACTCCTCTTTCTTTCCTTCAGCTAATTTTGAGAGTCTGTGCTTGTTCCTTTACTTGTATGTTAATTGTAGCGGTGATCTAACCTCTAAGGTCTTTAATGCCCTCCCCAGTTGGGAAACTTATTCCTGTCATCAGGAAGACATGTGGAAACCCAGGCTCGCTCATTGCATGTGAACAAACTCATCTTTAATCTTTGAGGTCCGTTGGGCCAGGAACGAGTTAACACCCACACCTCTCAGCCAACAAATTGGCTTATCCGGGAAAAAAAAAAATCCCAGAAAATTGGATGTCAATAGATTATCCTTCTCCAGATCCATGGATTAGTGTGCTTGGAGAGGGTATCCAAGTGGAAAAGAATGTAATAGCACTGTATGTGCAGGGAGAGCCTCCGCCTCCACTCTAGCTCAATTACACATTTCTCTTATCACAGTCATCACATGATGACTACCCTCGTGCCTTTTTTCACTTAAGCCTATTATTGCATTTTTATAAATATTGGAAAGCCTCTTGAAATGGTGAAGTTTCTTGCTGTAATGGATCATATGTTAGCTAAATAATTTCGTTTCCTCAGTTGTCCCCCCACTCTGCTCTACCAATGCCACTGCCTTATTTGCTTAGTTCCCTACAATAATACCTCCATGACACACCCACACATACAGGTTTCCACCTACACCTTAAGGCCAAACTCTTCTCTCAGATTCTCTTAGTCCAGTCTAGTTCAGGTGCCACAGACTCAAATACCCGAGCACAAATAAATTGCTCTGGACTTACTGTAGGCTGAGGGAAGTTTGGAGCAGTGAGAGAAATCAGGAAGCAGCATAGTTGTGCCAGCTGTGCCTCGAATGCCTGATGCTTTTCAGTAGAGGAAATGGTGCAATCAAAGCCAGGGTGGCTGAATGACAATATCTGCAGTGCCAGCTCTTTAAGTTATTACAAATCATGTGTCAATGTACATTTCTTCTTAGAGCCCTGGCCTTGGGCTCTAAGCTTGTCTGACATTCTCAGTTTTCTCTTTTTGCTGTGGGCTTTTGTGTTTGGTTGGGTTTTTTTGAGTTTTTGGGCAGGGAGTGGGGCAGGGGAGCGGTTTAAATGTCTTGGTTGGTTTCTCCCTCCATTTATTCTTCACAGTTATGGAAGAAACCTTGAAAATAAGAACCAAAGAGACTTAGTTTGGAAATGAGATGCTGATTAACATCAGGAAGAGGATCTCCAGCAAATCAAGGGAAGGGACCCTTCCCCTCTCCTCAGCACTGGTGAGACACAGCTGTTCCCAGTCCTAGGCTCCCCAGTACAGAGGGAGGACTTAGGCATAATGGAGTGAGTCCAGGGACAGCGAGGTGGCAGAGGAATCAGAGCACCTGCCATGTGGGGAGTGGCTGAGAGAGCTGGGGTTATTTAGCCTGAAGAAGAGAAGGCTGAAGGGCACCTTATCAGTGTGTACAAACTCCAGAGAGTGGCAGGGGGTAAGCAGTATGGATTCTGACTCTTCCCATCTGTGCACAGTGGCAGAACAAGAGGCAGTGGGCACAAAATGAAATACAAGAAATTTCATTTAAGCAAGCTACCCAGAGAGGCTGTGGAGCCTGTAGTCTTAGAGATACTCAAAAGCTTGATAGGGTACATCTTGGAGCAGCCTGCTCCAGCTGACCCAGCCTTCAGGAGAAGGTGAGACTGTGGGATCTCCAGAGATGCCTCACAATCTCAGCCGTTCTGCAGTGCTGTGATTCTCTAATGAGACGCCAGAATTAAGATTTTAAATGTTTATTTCTAGCTTTAAAGACATCTAAAATTCTGGGAGGAGAACTGTTCTGTTCTTTTCCAGCATCTTTATTGGCAATATTGTATTATGTATTCCTTGAGCTGCAATCCTCCTTCTTAAGTAGGAGGAAGCTCTGGGACCAGTCCTGGCCATAAACAGCTGCTCAAGTGAGATGTGAACACCACTTTAGCCAAGCAAAGATGAAGCTGAAGCTTCAGCATTGCAATATGTAGCACCTGGGTAGTTTCCAGTGTTTTTTCTAGAGGTAAATTTTTTTGATGTTTGTTTCAGAGATTTGCAGGAGGATTTTCATCAACATTATTGACTTTGAAAGGTTTTGCATTTCAGTTTTGAAAGTCTGACAAGAGTAATCAGTACCTGTATTTATTCCCCTTCATTCTTTTACCTGTTTGCTGCCAACTGAGATTGAAAAAACCACCTTCCTAACATAAAAAAAAAAGAAAAAGTAATAAGACCAATAGAACTATTGTAAAAAAAAAAAATCAGACTTTTGTCTTCTTTTTGAGCATCTCACATCACAGATACAAACTCTTTTAAAAAGAGAAAGTGGTAGAAAGCATTTTGAGATGTTAAGGTTCTTAGTAGTCCAATGCAGAGAGATGAATCACAGAACCATAGAAATTCTTTGTTTGGAAGGGACACTAAACATCATCCATTTCCAACCCCCAGGCAAGGACAGGGATCCCACCCTCTAGATAAATGTGCTCAGGGCCCCATCTGGTCTGGCCTTGAACACTTCCAGGAACTGGGGGCATCCACAGTTTCTCTGTTCTCTGTTCCAGTACCTCACCACCTTCACAGTAAAGAATTTCTTCCTAATATCTAATCTAAATATCTCCTCTTTGGGTTTAGAACCTGTTCCCCCTTGTCCTGTCACTATCTCTCCATGTAAAAAGTCACTCTCCCTTATTTTCATAGGCCCTCTTAAAGTATTGGAAGGCTGCAATGAGGTCCCCCCAGAGCCTTCTCTTCTCCAGGTTGTTCAGCCTGGTGAAGAGACTATTCAAGTATCAAGTTATGAATAATTTGGGAACTTCATCCTGTACTGGGTATTTGAATCAAAAGAGGGGGATACTTTTAACTAAATAAGTACATAAACTTACAAAATCAGAGGAGTCCCCTGACCTGAGATTGCCCAGTTTTCTGGGTACCTATTCAGAAACACTGTAAAAAGGTCTGATTTGGGGGAAATGGTGAGGATTACTCTTCTGAAAAACTGTCTCTGAGTGATGTAATCCAAGTGCAAAGATCAGTTGGAGAATACTATCCACAGCAAAACAAGTATTGCCAGGGGAATTGTCTCTTGAATCCTTTATTCACTGAATTATTGCAGAAGAATATTTCTCCCTTTAGACATATGCTGAGTTATAATTTGATCATAGACTTGAAATTGCATTTGGAAAAAATATTCTAAAAAAGGGTAAAGATGGGAAATATTTTGACTTTTAGGAGTTCAATACTGAGTGGACAGCTGTGATTATTGTTCTGCTCTTAGTAATTAACTATTGCAGTACACTAGAACTGATTAAGAAAAATGGAAGTGCTCATGGAATGAAAAGAAATTCAAGTTTTCTTTGGTTTATTTAACCTACTTTTTTGTGATCTCAGCCATTTTTTCTCTTCATATTTGATCTCAGTTTTGAGTAACATGATTGGAACGATCTGTTGTAAAATGCTTAAAGCACAAGGAATGCCTGTGCACTAGGATACATTCTAAACTTGCTACAGGCACTAATGTAGTTTATTGTAGAACTGAGGGAAGTATCTTGAAAATAAATTATGCCAACCAGATTCTCAAGAAAGAAGCTCAGCTAGACTGTCCTGCTCAGGTGCCTGTAGTCACTCTCCACTAAAATCACAAGATTTTTTGGAAAAGAGAGCCATTTCTCAACATCTGCAACATACCAACTATGCTGTTTGTGGCCAGTAAACAAATAATTTGAATAACAAATGTAATTGTTTCTAAATATAATGTTCCACAAAGCTTACAGAGATGCCATCTGCTCTGTAAGGTGGAAAGCTGGAGCATATAAAAACTTCCGTGTATGCGTAATTTTACACCCTCACGCAGCCCCAGGGATATTCGAGCACATAAAATCGAGCAGATATGTAAACATTTGCAGAGCTACAGCTCAGTAATTGGTAATTTTGCAGCCACTGTATTTTTCAAGGATCTGGAAAGAAGCCCCATGGCAGAAGATGCCTTGAGGGTCAACAAAAACAAGCTGTGGACAGCTCATCTCCACTTTTATTCTAGTGCTTGGCTTAATTTGCCTGTCTCCAAAACTCACCCAGTTTGCAGTGGAAGTATGGCACGTTCCCAGCACTCTGGCATCTGAGAGACAGCAGAACATATCTCACTTCTGCTCAGGGCTGGAAGTGAAAATAGAGTGTGAGGAATCCAAAAGGAAGTTGTTGAATGCGTGGCAGATGTTGTTACATTTGGCCTAGCAGAACTCCATGTGGCAGGCACATGACTGGTGATCTTAGCCAGAGAGGTTAATGGTAATGGGCAATTCTATGTGAGGGTTTTCTTTCAAAAGAAAGTGGAACAAATGTTATAAGTGAACTAATAACAGCAGGAATAATAACAACAAAAAATTAATATGAGGGGAAGGGAGGCTCAGAGATAATGACATGTTGGCTGGGAAAATAGTACATCACTGGCCAGGAAGAAGCATAAAAGCAAGGGAAAGTGCGCTAAAGAGATATCTTAAGGCCACTCTATGTACCTCCATCCCATTTCCAAGTTTTGGCAGCCACACCTCCTACAGACAAATGCAGAGTGAGGAACCTATATGCACTGGTATGAATCATGGTTTTCTAGGCCATTATTCATAATGGGAGCTACGCCTGAGCAGAGGTGCATTACTCGCATATTGAAGATTATTTATGTGGGTTTTATGTAGCTGTTGGGCTTTAATTATTCACTTGATTATCAATAAAAAATAAGCAGTGAGCACTACAGAATGTTAACATGTCTGAAAGGGACACGCAGCCCTTGTGTGAAACAAATGTGTACATGCACAGAGGCATTCCTGCCCTGTCAGTGCCAGGTATGAGCACAAACTCACAAGCAGGATTAGCACTTTTCTTTTCTTTTCTTCCCTATCCCCTCCCTACTGTTTTTACAAACAAAACCTGCCAACCTGTTCATCAGCTCTGTGAAGGCAGACAAATGTTTCAGCAAAACATGTGCCAAATATCCATTGATACTGGCTGAAATTCAATATGATGAAATGAATTGATGCTGGCGTCCCATTTGGTGCAATGTAATATCTGATCAATAGCAAGTAATTGAACATCATTTTGTGTAGGATAGAAAGCTGGGGCTGTTACATCACTCCAAGTTATGGATCATATTAATCACTGCCTAACTGTTTCATCAATGTAATTTCTTTTCATCAACTTGCTCTGGCATTTAGAACGTTGGACATAAAACCTCGATACTGTATTAAGTTGAAATTAAAAGCTGTGCAGCCCAACGCAACAGAACATCATTACCATGGGTGTGAACAGCGTTCTCACATCGTAGCACAAAATTATACAATTGGCACCTTTAACAAGCACAGTGAAATGACAGGGGAGAAAAGATCAAATGGCAAGAACTCATCTGGACTGGGGATATATACATTTATGCAAGCCTTACCTTCAGTTCTTCCTCCTTAATTGCAGTCAATGCAAGGCCAGCAGGGAGAGAAATCTGTGTTTCTTTTAAGCTTTTGCAAGTTTACAGGTGTTTGCAAGTTGTGGGACTACTGAGGATATATTAACAGGGCAGGTCTAGCAGAGGACAAGGTACATTTCTAGCAGGGAAATAGGTGCACATCTGTCACTGATCACGGGGATTCCTATTGCTAAATCTATTCTCTTCCCATTTTAGCTTTCAAGCCTCTTTCTGTACTCCACAAGGTATATTTGTGTAGGTTGGTACCATTGCCTTCTATCAGATGACAAAGTTACTCTTTTTTCATCACACTCTAGCAGGAACCCTTACTCAGCATTTGGCAGTAAAGGAAAGCTTTTAGACTAGTCAATGAGAGAACTAGTGCCATTGGCTCTGCCACATCAGAGATGAGAGGCAGCTTCAGTCAGACCATGGCACAGTCCTGCTCTGAGGGACAACAAAGCTTTCTGAGGGATACACTTCAGACACCTGCCTGGGCAACTAACTGCACAGTCTGGCACTCCACCATGGAACCCAAGCCTCGTAACACATACTGCTGTTTGCAATTGAAATCATCACAGAAAACTGAAAGCAATTCTTCACCCAGGCTGATCCTGGCTTCTTGTTGGGACAAGACATACTCATACATGTCATCCCACACCCTGCTTTCTGTGGGAAATAAACTGCGAAAAGTAAAAAGGTGTTTAAGCCAGACCTCTCTTTCAGACCATAAGCACAGAGCACTCAGTTTATGTCTTGCCCAGGAAGCAGAATGACCCTGTGTAAGCCTGTAGATAAAGTTGGCAGAGAACAGACTCAAGTCTCTGTTATTACACAGAAAAGCAAAGGGAACGTGTCCTGCCTGAAGAGTGAACAAGAAGGCAAGTCAATAGCAGAAAAAAGCTGACAACCAGATCTTATTCTCAGAGCACCTGCATTTCCCACTGATAGCAGAGCTGCGGGTGCCTGGCACTTCTTAAAATGTAACCAGTTCGTTCATCCTGTCTTAGGTGAGAGCTTTTTCTCTGTTCTCTGTTTGGTGTGAAGCCTGTTGGGAAAGACAGGATGAGAGCAGATAATAATAATAGCATTTCAACATCTCCGGCTCACGGTTTCTTGCCATATTTGGTGATTGTTTTCTTTAAACTACAAACTCTGGGTCTGTGGGAATCTTAGCTTTCTCTTAAAAAAATGTTTTCTATTCCTTTTGATGGGCTAAGGAAAGCCTGAAAACCTGTCATCCAACAGAACTATGAAATTATAAACCTGAAAAGAAGAGCCTTAGGAGTGCATTACTCTTAAACATCTGCATTTTTAACAGTGACCTCTTGACTTTTAAGAAGGTCTTATTGTTAGGTTTTAAGTGCTGGGAAAAATCGAGTTTCACTACAGTTTGCAGTTTGGATAGAGATAAAGAAATACTTGCAAGGGCCACTGGTCAGAAAAAAACCTTGAATTATGGCAAAATGGATTTTATGGAAAATAGTCTGTGCTTTGTCTTTTGTGTACTTCCAGCTGGAATTAGAAGCATGACGGACTCAGTTCAGGGGTGGAGGCAAAATGGAGGCTGATGTATCTTTATTTCCAACCCTGCTAAGGAAAATGATTCCTTATGTGATTAAATTTAAATATGTACCAAGATCCTAGTAGACTGTGACTTCATGTTTCAAGTTTATCGATAGAAATGTCTTGTTTATGTACAGAAAAAGAAAATCATGTGACTACTGCTTTCAGAGCCAAATGATGCTGGATCTCTAAATAAACCCTGGAAGGAAGTATGCAAGTCCAGCTTGGTTTTGTTTTTAGCTGAAGAAGCCAGAACCTTGTGTTGATGGTGAGTTGAGACATTAATTTCGTCTGCCCTCAGTGGCAAACCTATACAGTATTGCGTACAGCAGGAACCTGTCTCCCATTGAAGGCCACACCAGCAATTTCTTCACTGAATCTGCACATGAGACATTTTAAAAGTATTTCAAAGTCAGAGAGTGCCTGTACAGACAAGAGCACAGGGCCGTAGGGGGACATAGGCCGGGTTCTTTGTGACTGCTTAGAAGGTTTAGGCAGCTCTGACAAAATCTTCCAGTCTTCTCTTTCCCCATTTCCACTGCTGACCCTGGTTGTTCCTGCCTTTAATGGTACATGCTAAATATGTAAGTGTGTGCCTGTTGTTTGAGGGTTATTATTTATACTGTTCCATTAAAACTTAAAGTGATCCTGAAGACACTCTTTAGGGAGTGCTCCTTCTGAGCAAAGTCCATTGTACTCACCGTCACAGAGCAAATCATCTGTGCACACACATGCACATGAACAGTTTTCTCTTCATTTTTCCACTTACCATTGCTGCCAGTAGCACCAGTAACTCTCTACTGGTGTCTGTTGGTGCCTTGTAATAGAAAGCTAATCATGACATTGGCAAAATGGAAAGAAGCCTCTATAAGCCCCACAGAAAGTCAACTGTAATTTCTTCACAGCCCCACCTACTTGGTTCAAACTCCCCGTCACCCTCTGACTCTACTTCCTTTAATCTAAACCAAGAGCTATTCAGAGTGCAAAGACATTTGCTCTTTGTCTATGGAAAATAACCCCCCATAACCCCTTTGTCTGTTCATGTCACTCAGATGATCAGCCACTTCCCCTCTGCAGTGACAGCTCCCCAAGCACACCTACTTTCCGCTCTCTTGTTTTACTCCTGCATTTGTAAGAATGACTTATTCTAGCAACTAATTATACTAACAGCCATACAAAGACAGGGCCAAAAAATGTAAAACCACTTACAGAAGGGAAATGAAGACACTGTTATCTTAAAAGGAGAGAGTTCACTGATGTTAGCCTGCTGGGGTTACCTGCCAGAAAAGGTCAAGATGTAATTATGATGGGTGTGCTGATTGTACTGTAACCCTGATGCATGAGAATCTGTGAAATCTAAGAATTTTAACAGTGCCCAAGACAGATTAAAACTCTTTGAGAACAGTAAAAGAAAAGTAAATGGTAAGGTCTCACCAAGGGGACGATGCTCAAATATCCTGCAGGGAGAGCACACCCTGGAGCTCTGGCGCAAGAATCTTGGTGCCTTGAGATCTCTTCCGCACTGCACAGTGTATTTAATGAGGAGTAGATGGGGAGCTGTGCTACTCTGTGCTCATCTCCTCACACAAAGATGTCATGATTATTTCAGCCCAACAAATTCTTGGAAATCTAAGAGAAGATGTCACAATGTCAAAGACTACTGTGCTGTTTGTGTATTACTCTCATTATCAGTGTACAAAATGAGACTTACACAGAATTATGGTATTTATATAGCATTCGTCACCAGGGTACTTGAGCTTCCTACAAAACCAAATATTAAACAAACCTGGTTTTCCCCTACAGCCAACTAAATCATTTTTACAGGCATTTAGAGAACTTGCACACTCCTATAATTATTGTCACATTGTCCCTGTCATTCACTTGGTCATGTTCAGGAGCACAATTCACTTCCCCCAGTATTAATGAGTAATAAATAATTCATACAAAAAAATAAAGAAGACACCTAACAAAAGAGACAGGAGCATACTTCCTGTGGTGACTGCATTTTATAATCTCTGATGTTGATTTCAGTGGTAAAACCCTGTAGAATTTAAGAGAAAATGATAACCTTTCCTTACATTTTGAACATTCTATAGAATAGAATACAATTAACATCTTTGTCAAATAATATAATCTGGTAGGATGGTTCAAAAAGCTTGCAGAAGACAGCACTCTATTTCAATTCCAGAACAGAGAACTGTTGTACTTCTGTAGACTCTAATGGGTTTCATCCCTCTCAGCTTCTGCAGAACTTTCCAGGAGGGTTTGCACATGAAATGAGAAGAATCATGGGAGAAAAGTTGCTGTAGAGAGACACGAAAACATCTAGCCTAAATTTACTACTGAAAGCTGTCTTGGGTCAGCTTCATGATAAAGGGGTCAGGTGTATTCAGAAGAGGGTTAATGGGATAAAACCAGAGAAATAACAGGAGAGTGCCCAGAAGATACACAGTTAAAGTGCTTTACCTGCCTAATGGTGACAGGTGGAGAAAAAAGTTCCTGGCTACTGCAATTGCCCCTCAGCTCAGCAGAGGCAGCAACCAACCATTCTGTGGATTGGCCAGACTGATGAGTTTCATAGCCTGTGAAAAGCTCCTTTACACCAGGGACTCAAAGGAAATGCCTGGTCCTTACATGAGAGACAACGTGGATTATTTTGAGCATAAAAGGAATCAGAAATCTTTGTTCAATCAGCACGTATCTATCTAATGTATATGGGACCTTTCAGTTGTGTTCTATATAAAAGAGCTGCAAGGTAGCCTGCCATGAACACTATTCATGTCCACACAAACCAATCCCTTCCCACTCAATTGCCAGTCCTGTGTTGATTGTATTCCTGCGTAAGAGGTAAAAATTGATTTTGTGTTTTCCTGTGGTCACTCAGCTTTATTGTTGTTTTTCAGGAGAGTGGCAGAATGAAACAGCAAATACTTAACTATTGTTCATTCTCCTATAAGCTGATGCTGTAGGGAGTTGATCTTGATCTAAGCTCTAAGAGTGATCCTGTGTTGTTGGGCAGAGGAGGCTTCAGTGCAGTTAGGCAAGAGGGGGAAGCAAATGGTTGCTTGGTGTTAGAACACAAATATTGTTTACATTCTGGTAGACAAACATGAAAGTTAAAAACCACCCCTTGAAAAACACCAGAACGCAAATTCTAAACCACACAGATAGGAGATGTCAGAACCGTGCAACCTTAATTAACCCTCCTGTGTGCATGCATTATCTAATTGCATAAGCATATATTATTTCGCCCCACAGGGCCTGTGCCTCACAATGGAGGTGACAGACTAAATCCACTGTGTGAGAAGCTGCTCAATATTTTCCTTTCTCCTTCTGTTTGTATGGTGCCAGGTTATTTACTGAACACTATTCACTTCATGCTGAAGGTAGGATTACTCATCTTTTCATGGACATTCTTGTCACATTCCTGACTTTAGCAGCTGTGGACCTCACATAAATTAATACATTTGTTTTCATTTGTGTAAAAGGAGGGCTTGGCATTATCCCCATTTATCTGAGGAGATCACTGCTGAGCAATATGTATGAGAAATTCAATTGCTCTCTCTGAAATGGTTAAGAAAGCTAATGAAATATGGTTTTGCCATGAAGAGAGCTGTTCAGTTTTAATAATAAGTGATGCTACCAGTCCTGCATAAATTTTGTATTTTTATCCTAACCAATGTGAGTACAGATACCCTCATTATTCTTAAGAATAATTAACCCATTTTTCAGAATCCCACCAACTCCTTTTATTGAACAGCCATGTGAGATGAACCCAAACAATGGACTTGCCTTACTCTGCCACAGAACTATCAAGACTTCAGCTGACCTGGAATGAAGACCTTTGCACCACTGAGACTGACTTTCTGAAACTTTTGTCGCCTAGTTCCTCAGTACAATAACTGGTCTCATTTGTCTTCTTCAGTCTCTCCCAATATAGTTTTAATGTTCTACAGGAGTTCTATTTTGGAAATATAAGCCACAAGGGGAAAAATACTTTTTCCCTTTAATTTTAAAACCCCACACTTTTTAGAAACACCTGTCACTGTTTCCATCTCTCCAATCAGTGAGCAGTGCGGGTGTCTCTCTCAGTGGGAGATGACAATTTGATGATACTTCATCAGTGTGGGACTCCTGCTGAGAAGTAGATTGAGACAAAGAAAATGCCTCTCAGCATTGGAACAAATAAGAAATCAAATTTTCTAAGTTATTGTTAGGTAAGTTCAATTTCTTTTATTTTTTAAGTCTGCATGTGTGTGTATTGGCAGTAGTATCAGCCAGTTCGCTCCTGTTTCTCTCTCCACTACACAGGCATTAATGTTACCAGAAAAATGACAGTCCTCAGGAAAAAACAACAGGCTGAGATTAAAGAGCAGTACCAAAATGTCGGCCTCCCCAGAGATTTCCTGCAAACCTCAGGTAAGGTTTCTTTAAGGTCTCAATTCACTGAAGAACAGAAGCCTAGAGCAACAACCCTTTAATCAGAAAGTTTATCTTGTTCCTGGTGCTATGCATGTTCTGATTTGTATTTTCAAGGTGGTCTGCATTACCGGGAAGGACAGGTATACCTCAGAAAAATAATTCAAAAAGGCCTTAAAAAACATGTATGAGTACCGGAAATCAGGGAATGTAAAAATACAGAGCAAAAGAACTTGGGGTGGGTGGGTCTGTAAATCCAACTCCCCTGTAATCTGTTAGAGATGACAAATCCAAGAGAGTCTTCCCACTCATTCTTTGGAACAGAATGCCCTATTGCCTTCTAGATTGCTCACAGTGAAGTCACAGACTCCCTGCAGGTTGACAGAATATTCAGTGCAGGTGTGGCTGGCAACAAAATGCCCAATATCAGGACACATTAAGAAAAACTATTTGATGGAAATTGCCGTTGGAAATCCTGCTGACCATTCACTGTGATGGGGTTGCCTTTTCTTGCGCTAAGGACTGCTGAGGCCCTATGAAGTTGCACAGCAGAGAGATTCCAGACCATCTGCAGACCATCGTCTGAACAGTAAGGAATAAGTAACATGAGTGGTAGGTGTTAGCCATGTACATAATGCTGCAGGTTACAGAAAGCATGGCATGCATGCTCTTAGGATGATATGAGTGCTCTTTGTACTCATAGACACAGGGAATGAACTGGGCCCAGTCCATCTTTGCTACTGGGACAGGTACTGTCCCTTTGGTCAGGCATTGGGCAGCCCTCAATAACCAGGACTAAGCCTTTGCAGGGAAGAAAAGCTGGCTTTCTGGGAATTTAGATGCCACTGGGACTGACGGAAGTCCAAGCCGAAGAGGGACTTTTTACAAGGGATGTAATGACAGAACAAGGGGGAACGGATTCAAACTGAAAGAGAGTATGCTTAGATTAGAGATTAGGAAAAAATTCTGTATTGTGAGGGTGCTGAGGCACTGGAACAGGTCGCCCAGAGAAGCTGTGGATGCTCCATTCTTGGAAGTGTTCAAGGCGGGGTTGGATGGAGCTCTGAGGAACCTGGTCCAGTGAAATGTATCCTTGCCCATAGGGAGAAACTGGATGATCTTTAAGGTCCTTCCAACTCAAACTATTCTATGATTTTATATCAGGAATAACACCTGCCCACTTCTCACCAGACTGTGAGCAGCCCTTCCTGTGTTTTTGAAAAACATGTTGCAGAGAGGATGCAAAAAGTCTTTGTCCTCTAAATGCAACCTCCTCCTTTCTTCCTTTCCTTATTTCTCCAAGGTCCAGGGGCAATTCTCTCCTGATGTCCCCACTTATTTCAACAATCTCAGGTAAAGGTGGAATAGAGATAGTTTTCTTCCAGACAGAAGCACAGTTCATGCTGCATTTCTTCTGCAGGCAGGTAGGTCTCTCAGGAGGCCATGGCTGAACAGTGTAGCACCGTCAGCAATAGCTCTGGTGCACAGTGGAAATCTTCATGGTGCCTCAGTCCTACTGCCCCATAGCCCACACATCTGCATTTTTCTGTAGCTTTGCTGTACTCCCTTCAGTTCCTCCTGGGATGCCAGGTCCTGAACAGCCCACAGTACAAGCCACAGCTCATGATGTCCAGCTGACTTTTACGATCATAAACAGGCTGATATTTGTTTAATTTAGTGAAATAAATGCCTCTCCTAGCTGTTTGGAAAGCAAATCCCTCCTTACCCTGCAGCTGGTATTTGCTGTACTTGAGTGAGCCTGGTAAAAAGCTCGGGTTATAATTTAATGCTGCTGTGTTTGTGCAGAACCAACAAGCCTTTCTTAAGGCCTCTAAAGGTTTTTCAAGCCAAGGAACAGCTCTTTTCCTTGACAGAGCTCTCCAGTGCCTTACCAGCATTGCACACAGCAGATTTTTGATCAGGGACAGCAAGCAAACAACATATTATCTGCAGAAACACGTACTGCTGAGCATAATGATATATTGAGGCTGGACCTTGCTGAGCTTCCTGAAGTTCCACATGGAAGAGAGTCATGTGGAACCTCTTTATCACTATTAACTGTGATGAGCTGACCCTGGCTAGATGCCAGGTGCCCACCAAAACTGTTCTGTCTCTCAGCTGGATGGAAGAGAGAAAATATAGTGAAAGGATATGGGTAGGACAGGGAGATAAGGACAAGGAGAGATTATTCACCCGTTATGGTCATGGGCAGAAAAGAACTGACTTGGGGAAATTAGTTAAATTTGTTACTGATCAAACCAGAGTAGGATAATAAGAAAATAAAAACAAATTTTAAAACACCTTTCCTCCCACTCCTTCCTTCTTCCTGGGCTCAACTTTACTTGCAAATTCTCTGCCTTCTCTGCCTGAATGGCACAGGGGGCTACAGGGTGCAGTCCTTCAGGAACAGACTACTCCAGCATGGGATTCTCTCCCCATCGAGCCACAGGTCCTGCCAGCAAACCTTCTTCAGCATGGGCTTCCCACAGGGTCACAGCCTCTCAAGCATCTACCTGCTATGGTGTGGGGTCCTCCAGGATCTGTGCCCCACTGTGGACCTTTGTGGGCTGCAGGGTGACACCCTGCCTCACCAGGGTTTTCACCATGGGCTGCAGGGGAATCTGCTCTGGCACCTGGAGCACCTCATCCCTCTTCTTCTCTCACCTTGGTGCCTGCAGAGTTGTTCCTCTCATGTTCTTACTCCTCTATCTGACTGCAAATGAAGCCATGGGGATTTTTTCTCTCCTTAAGTATGTTAACTCAGAGGCTTTGCCACTGTCACTAATGGGCTTGGCTTGACCAGTGACAGGTCGACCTTAGAGCCATCTGGCATTGACACTGGGGGACATAGGGGAAGCTTCTAGCAGCTTCTCAGAGATGCCACCCTGTAGTTCCCTGGTATAAAAACCTTGCCATGCAAACCCAATACATTTACTGACAATGAACTCTCCTCCTAAAACAGTGCTGCTGAGTGGCAGGGACTGTGGCTCTGTTCTTTTCCATGGTCTTTGCTATAACCCTGATGTGAAAAATTTGGACTTTAATATAAGCAGACATCAACATAGCCCTGTTGATATGCATGCTGAATGATTCCAGAGAGACTGTTTACAATTTCAGTGCTTTTGAGCACAGTGATGGTTTTGTCATTGGTTGCAGCAGCAGGAACAAGTCCAAGTACCAAGACAAGCTGTGGAGATACAACACGGGTGGTGGTTAAATGAGAGGACTTTTCCAGAGAGGACCAAGACCTGAAGATCCAGATTTTTTGCCGCTCAGATCCACATACTGCAAGCTCAATTAATAGAAACATATATGCTTTAGAATGTAGTATGTATTTCCTGCTTTCAAAATTTGTATTTCTCTATTGATTTATTCTCTTCCACGATGTCAGGAAGAATCCAGGATGATGGCTGGCATTATATTGTATTAATCATTTGCTTTCCAAGAAAAAAAATCTGTGCTGCAGGGCCTTCTGCTTATAGTTGCCCTAATCCTATGTACAGTCCCATGTGCCATCCACTCTCTTCTTCCTGTTCTTGTCTCCCCATTTCCCCTTCACTTCAGTGCCTGTTATATCTTAGGGGTTGTCTGATCACGTACCTAAGTCAAAGAGATTTATTCCAAGTTAATGCTTTCATTCACAGTTATCAGTTCATGTTAGTGAAGAACTGCACATAAATGAGTGAAAAATTAAATGCAAGGGAATGATCTGTAACCACTGTCCCAAAATCAGTAAGGTACCAGCTTTGCCATGTTTGACCAGGAACAAGCAGCATTCCTGGTTTCTAGAGTGCCAATTACCTGAGAGAACTTGGAGCCAGGTGAAGTCTGCACCCAGAGTGTTCAAACTGAAAGAGCACCCAGGGACATATAAAGCAGAAAATCATTATTTCCTCTTACCCTTATACATAGCATTTTCACACGACAGACTAAGGGATGAGAAGATACAAAACACTATGAGTTTGCTGGAGAGTGAAGAAACCTCTCAGCCCTTTCATTTCAACCATTTTTCATTTAGGAAGTATGAGTGTACACATGAAACAGCATCAATATTTATGCAAAGATTTGTGTTGTTTGTGTGTGAAATATTCTACTCTAAATTAAGGTTCCTTCCTTGTGAAGAACACATTTTGGAAATGAGTACAACCCACTGGACATCCCAGTTGTTAAATGAAAACCTGCTGGAAGTCCACCACATCTTAGGTGAATATTTAACAACTCACTGTGCCTCCAGAACACAACTCTGATAGATATTCTGGAGAGCCCACTGGTGCCATATCCGAGAGTAAATCATGCTTCGATTATTCTGTCTTATTGCCCACTGCAGCACAGGGAACATTCTTTGCCAGCAGCTGTTATCAGTATTCTTGGAATTCTTGACTGAGATAATTGAAAGCCTAATACGAGAACAAAAAGCTACAAATTATTTTCACAGTATGTAAAAGTTAAGACCGAAGACTGTAAAATAAAGAGAAATCTCTCTATTAGATAGAGCTGTCTCAGAGTCACTTCTTCCTTTGGAAATCATGATCTACACAATTTCATAAATGGATGAAAAGATTTTGACCATTAAACTTAATTGATACTGAATTTAAAGGCATGAACATAAATAATTTTGCTATTTTCTTTGACAATTAGTTTTTGGCATTGCATTTCTCTCCATCACTGTATGAAGCAAAAAAAATCACAAGTACTGAGGAAGCAAGATTAACATGTACAAAAGATGTAGCACTGTGAGAAGCGACATCTGGGGCAATGCAAAAGATGTTTCAAGGAGTGTAAACAGGCAGAAGTAAAAACAGAAAATAAAACCTGACTTTTAAGTAAAATTAGCAACAACTTGGATTTATATAGTGCTCCATATGTTCTAGATGAATAACACCCAAGGCATTTTAGAGTGAAGTAAGGTAAAAAGCACGCTTGAGGCAAGAAAGCAAGAAAATAATTAAATTTCTTTAAAATGTTTTCAGCTTTGAGTAGGTGCAATTCTTCCCGTTAGATGGCTGTGGTAATGGTGCTGAGGTGCTGTGGTTTTACATAATTGGCTTTGGATTGGAGCCATGCTGCAGTGAAAGAGCAAAGACTGCTTGTAGTTGAAATGCTCATTCTATTTATTTTTATTTTTTTTAATTTAATGCTGCAGCAGAATTCTGATTGCTTAGAAAAATCTAGTGAGATAAAATGAAAGCATTCAGCTGTTTGAAAATGCCATTGAGCTGGTTATGAAAGAAAATAGTCCTTGAGTGGGAGAGGAAAGGAGGGACTGTGCACTATGGATATATTTTCCCCCTGGTTTTGTGGTTTCTTACTTCAGCTCCCATTTGCAGAGGTGTAGATGTAGAAAATGGTTCTTAGTGATTATGCCTAGGTAGATTTCTCCAGCTCTGACTATGAGTGAAAATTATGACAACTTTGTTTGGATATCTACAGTAACAAAGGACAGTCCTGGGTGTGAAACTTGAACACCAGTGATGCATGTTTTTCCTTTTTACAGAACGAAGAGTTGCACAAATACAGTACAAAAGGGAGTATTTCCTTTCCTACCATTGACCAGCACAGACCACCACACCAGCCGAGGCTCTGAACGAGATGTACATATGCTGCTGCTATTCCATTTCTTCAGAAGCACAGTGCCATGCACACCTGAATCACACTCTTCCACCATGACTTTACATTTATCACAGGAGAAAAGCTCAGCAAATCAGTAGTTTGTTTGGACCATCACCGGAGAACTGCAGGTGGGTAAGTATTTTGGATATGGATATTTTCCTATTCAGAAGCTCGCATACTGTTCCTGCTATGAAACCTCCCCCTGCTTTCTGACTTAAAAGCCATGCTCAGACACTGGGCCACTAGTCCTGCAGGCCTGTATGGCTGGAACTTCAAACACAGGCCTTGTAACAAAATTTAGAATTATGAGACTGTTGTGAGATTCCCAGAACAGTGAAACAGGCAAGCATTTCACTTGTTGGCTACATGCCAGCAGTTGCAGTTTTACAGCTTATTAAAGCAGTCATCATGGTCAGCACTTGAATTTATCAGCTGTATTGTCCTGAAGGCCCCAGCCAGAGCCGGGGTCTTTCTGGAGTACAGTTTTACATAGATGGCCAGAAGATACAGATCATGTTGCAAAGAGACAAAGATTTATGCATGAAAGAAGTTATCCGATGACTTCTGTTTTGGAAAAGAGCACTGACAGCCAGTAGACAGACTGTCCAGCTGGCTCAAGGGTGCTTCCTAATTTGGAAGAAGAAAACTTGCCAGCTTTTGAAATTAATACGTTATTATTACTAGTATCTTGTTTTTCAGTCCTTCACTATGTGGATAACACGATCCTCATCAAAAAGGAAACCAGAAGGGTGCACACATGCTGCCAAAGATCTGCTAGAAAAGGATTCTTGGCTAAATTTCTCAACATTGCTTGAAAGGATTTCCTGCTGACTTCAGGCCTGTAAATCCACCCTTCGCTGCATGAGGATCAGGGAGAGGCTACTCATCTACATTTTTAAAGCTTTATGGCCAACTTACGTTTTGCCTTTAAACTGGGGGATCTTAGAGCCAGAGCTTTCCTTTTCATGGTGACCCAGTCTGCTGACTGTGCCTTTATGCAAGAGTTGGAGTGAAGGCAAGAAGCCCTACCCACAGCCCGTTTTGTAACAGAGACCTGCAAATTACCACAGCCCTCAACGCTCATCTGATGGAATGAGCTGTGCACCCTAAGCCAGCTCCTAAAGTCAAGGAAATCCTGTTCACCATCAGTAGCTACCCACCACATGAAACAGGCAGCAAAAGGCAATTGCACTGTGTTTTCATCTCTTATACACAATACTCAACAGAGGAAGAGTCATAATAATAATCTAGATTAGGTCAGTAAGGCATTGACTTTGTGTTTATGTTTATTCAGCATGTGGAGCAGATACAAGGTCAGTGAGATTTTATTATGAACTGGCAGTCTTTTAATCATCTCTTTTACCTCTGCCAGGTGTTTCTGCTGAGTCTTATGTGCTAAATATTTCCATTAACTTTTATGGAAACTACTGGTAAATTATTAGTTCTGATCAGGATATAAATGAAGCAAAAAAGATGTTCCTCAGGGCCATGAAGAGTTAAGAGAAAGGCAGTCTTGGGAAGATCACCACAGATGCACAAAGCACATAAGAAAATGTTAACTTAGATTTATGTTACAGTCTTGTTTTTGCTTCACTAATTAGGTCCTAAGAAGAACACCAGGATCTTATTCTAGTTCCCATCAACTTCTCTGGGCAGCATGTCAGACTCCTAAGGCAGTTTATGATGTTCTGCTGAAAAACAGAATGGGACTTCTCTGCTAACAAATAACCAAAAGCAAAGGCACATTAGTTAAACAGTCACCCAGGGCACTAAAAAAGGTTCAACCGAAATTGCCACAAAGAAACAAAATTGCAATTTTCAATAGGCTGTAGGCTTCAAATCAAATGCCGCAACACCTTCCCAGGAACATAAAACCCAAGATGCCTGCTCCTTACGCTACCTGAAAGGGAAGAGGCAGTGCCGTATTGCAAAGAGTCAATAACTGATGAAAGGGCAACTTTCCTAATGCAGAAAGAACTGCCATGTCCACACCACCCTGTCAAATGAAAATCCTAGCAGTCACATTTTGTTCTAGGGGCACACAGCGCTGTAAGGATCCCTAGTACTCTCTACCTCTTTTCTTGGTCAGTACAGAGGCTGTGTTTCTCAAGTTTTGTCTTTGCTAGAGCATGCTGTCTTAGTGGCTGCAGCCAGCTGTCCCTTTGTTATTTCACTGTGTAGTAAGGAAGAATAAAACACATCCTTCTTCACAAAAAGAAACTTTTTTACTTTCTTCTACACCCACTGTGACTCTAACCACACACTTTCAGTTACAATGCATAACCTGGAACAAGAGAAATACCGTTCTCCTGGCCTCCACTCCGTCCACCAGGTTTTCCCATTGCCATTACCTGACATGGGGGAGAAGTCGTGGAGAAACAGAAATGGCTTGTGCTCTTTGGCTTCTTCTGTTCTAGCCAGCAACACACTGGCAGTAATCTCTTCTTCCTATGGAGATAAAGAGAGGTAATTAAGATAAACTAGACCTGCTGTTGTGCTCCCTGCTGGGAGGTGTTTTAAGAAGGAAGACATGCTGGTCTCTTTGGAAAGATTTGTGAGGTACAGATCAGCTTTATCACTTGGAGATAGAGCAGAGGCTTTTGATGTGTTCTACTTGCAACAATACAACAAAATTATTTTTATTTTTTTTTAGTTTTTTGCAGGGCTCAGTGATTGGACCTAATCTTGAACATACAACTTTATACAAACGAGGGGGCAGGGAAAGGTTACGTTAGTACCTGTGGAAGGAACAAAATCCACTTTATATTAAATGCACTAGAGCATGTTAGGGAGTTTAAAACTTTCTTCTGCTTTCCAAACTTGTTTCTTGTGAGATGTGATAATGCAGAGTTTTAAAATACTAAACAATTTGCATTTATAAAAGAAAAAAAGGGGGGGGGTGGGGGGAAATCATGTACAAAGAAAAACACAAACATGTTCAAAATGCCTATCGCCAGCAACATCTTGGCATTTGCCAGTACTTAAAGGTTATGTCTGTCATGTTTAGATGTGGCATAAAGTCTTTCACCCTTTCCCAAGTAATTGGACATCACACTGATAGGTAAAATTGAATGTGCTATGAACAGCGTCTATAGACTTACAGGGCTTATTGACAGACAGTGCTTGGAGAGAAGGCCTAATTTTATGCATGAACATGTCATGCTGGAATAATTATGCAACTGCCTGCTTTCCTTGTGCAGTACATTGTGAAACCCATGATGGTTCCTGCAAATTCATACCTTCTTCTGGTTTTGCATAAACACAACTGCTCTAGTTAACAAGGGCAAGTACATTATTAGGGTGAATGAAACATTTAATCAAGAATCAAAAAATGAATAAATATATATATATATATTAAACTGTCCTGCTTTCAAGGTGCATGAAAGTGCACCTTTCCTAAAGAGCAACAAATGCAAAACTGGCTCTCACTGGTGAATCTATGGTCATGTGCAAAAACTAAGGTAGTCTTTTGCCTCTGGTAAGCCTCGCTTGTGGGTTTTGGTTATTTTTTGGGTTTTGGTATTTGGTTCATTGCAAGTTTAACCAAAGTGACGTACCCCATCCTAGTCTAAAATAAGAAATCCTTCTGGATCATTGCTGAAAATCATTGACAGCTGACTATAACCTTGTTCTCACCTGAACAGGCTAACTGAAAACTTTTGATTTAGGAAAGGAAAATGTCAGGATAGAGAGGACATCTCTTGAGCTGAAAAAAAGCTGGGTGTTGGGAGCTTGGTATTAGGGGAATGAATCCTTTTGCTTTCTCTGTTCCTATTTCACCCAGGCATCTGTTCACTGTCACAGTTGTAACTACTTTGTTGGATTTTTCTTAAACGAGTACACAATGTTCATGCCTATAGATCACATTTGGAAATACATATTTCAAACAGCAATACAGAAAGTATCTTTCAAGAATGTATAATCTCTGAAAAAAAAAGACAGAATTCTTCCTACTGTTTTCCTTATAAATACAAACCTGACTGCCATATTGCTGCTTCCTTTTGTGTGGTGAGAACAGTTCATTTTTTGTGTGTGAGTGGTATGAATGACAGTCTTTCTGTTTGGATTTCTTGCTCATTTAGGATTCTTAAGCTTGCAAATCTCCTAAAGAAAGATGCAGTGAGTGCATAGCTGGCTCATGACATCCAGTTTAGGACAGAACTAAAATGGTCTCTGCACCATTTATAGCAGAAGGGAAGCCCTTGAGTTGCTGAGTTCATGGGTCAAATCAGGTCTGTAAGTTGTTCAGTACCTGTGGCTGCCCTGCACACCATGCTGTTGGACATTTCTGTCTCCCTCTGTGGAGGGGAAAGTTTCCCATTCTTCATTTTAAGCTGTCATATGATATCAATTGCTTGTTTGCGGAGATATGTATTACAGTGGACCCCCTGGCTCTTTGACTTGGGAGGAGCAAATGCTTCTGCTAATCAGGACTTATTCCATTCCTTTACCCTTTTCATAAGCAGTTTTGTCAAACTGGTGTTCAGAGAAATTGCCTTTTCTCAGTGGCCCTGCTGCTGCTTTTGACCAGTTTTTCTGCTTGTACATCCCACCTCCTGGCCACTTCATTCTTCCCAGTTGTTGAGGGGGCAGCATATTCTTGTACTCTTCCTGTGTGGTTGCTTAGCTGCATGGTCTGTGCCTGTACTAGCTCCCAGTATGGTCTGGATCCCTGCTCCCAGTCCTGCCAAAGCTAAGTCTCACGGCAAACTGCACTGGAAGAACCTTTGGGCTGGAACACAATTATATCCCTGTAACATAGCACAGATCAAGATCACAAACTGTCTGGTTCCTGTGGTGTCTTCATGCTGCAGGCAAAATGCTTACAGTGGAAATTCTCTTCTGCTGTCAGTGTGATTCAGCTGGCCTTCTCTCCATCCCTCCTCTGGTACACTCCTTTGGGTCCTCTCCAGTGTGGCTGGCACCAGCAGCACTACTGCCAGATGACAACTGCTCTCCGTGTACCAGAGTGAAGCAAACCCATCTCCCTACACAGCTGCAGCTCACCCTGCAGACACAGACTACTGCTGGCAGACCAGCAGACACAGCCTCGAACGCTCATGGTGTGTACCTGCCTACAGTCACCTTGCTCAATGCTGAACTGCCCGAGCAGCTCTGTGGCTGCAGGACTGTGATCCCCCTTAACTCCCCATGCCCTGGTTCTGATCACATTCTGCTTACCCACAGTCTCCACTCCCTTGTTTTCAGAGGTTGCATGTGGTCATCCTCGGCCCCAGGGGAGGGAGAGGCATTGGAGCAGCTTTAATGCCAGCTGCAGGGTGCCTTGGCTCAGAGCCCCGGTGAGTCCCACCCCAGAGGGGAGCAGGTCTTCAGGCATCTGGGCCTGGAGCTGCACTTCCCCACCATGGCCCAGTGTTCGAAACCACCTAATTTTGAGTCCAGTCAGACTCAAGCCACACTGAAGATCACAAGACTGAGCCTGCTCTTGCACAGTTTGCAACCAAGGAGCAGCAGAGTCTTTAAACTGAACCTCTAAAACAAGGGTGTTGCTTACTCAGGGCAATCACCTGTTCCCCCTTTCAAGTATCGTGCCATCTGAGGCATTCCTAGCAGTGCAAGATAAACAGCATAAAGTTTGTTGCCTCTTTTTTCCATTAATTTTGAAGCATTGTATCCACTTTTCATGCATTCATTTTTCCCTTTTCTTTTCCTGTTTGCATTTACTCAGCAGCAACAAGAGCATATCCATTTTTGACATTAGTTAAATAAATGCTGTTAGTTGATGACTATCAATCCTGCACAAATGCTTGCATAAGATAAGTTTTCTCAAAGCTATTTGCTCAGGGGTAGATGGCTGTTCTAATGGTGTGTTTATTGAACAGTGATTTATCTGTTGCAATTATTTGCCCTTTAGGGCTGGTGATATTATATTAGTAGGTTTGATTGCTGCCAACACCTGGATCCCTTCTTGCAATTAGCAAAGTGATACGCTGTGTCTGCCACTCTGCTGCTCACCCTTTCCTCTTTTATCACTTCTTAACAAAAAGGTGAGCATAGCAAATCTCATCCTAAAAGCAGTAAAAAGGAATAATGTTGATCTGTACCTGCTTCTGGATTTAAAGGGAAGGACAGATTATTCAAAGAGAATGCAAGAACACTTTCCTTACATCAACAAATAACTCATAATGTGTATATGGGTATCCAGCAACTATATTATTGCAGTAGTGTGACAAATACTGTGAAGCAGACAGCAAATGGGACATATCATTCTACTGTCTTGACAAAGATTATAACAGGAATGGGAAATGGGACAAATATAACTCATTCTGGAGACAGTCCCTGAGCTGTAATCTCATTTGTTCTTCAGCATGAATTATACAGCAGTGTAGAGGATGAGAAGGTGATTTGCACCATGTTGTATATTTTAATCACTTTTCTTTGCTACTAAACAAATAACTCATTGTGAAATGCTAATAGATGGGTAATATTAGTTTTTGAACGATGAACTAAATGAGGAGAAGAAGGCTGTAATCTACGAGTTCTGTCAGTTGCACCAAAATTCAATAGAGGTCAAATTCATCCCAGGTTTAGACAAAAAGAATTTCTGCAAATTTCTGAGAATTGTCTACCATGTCCCAGACTTGAGCTGGACCCATGCCCTTGCCTCCCTAAGCTTGAGAATTGACCTCTTGGAAGTTATTTCATGGCTGGAACCCACAAAAAATGGGTGGCTTGTTGGGGGGAAGTCTTGAACTTGAAGCTATGATGTAAAAAATTATGGTTGCTAAGTCCCATTGGACCTAATTCTTCTGGCAAGAAAAGAAGGCAGCTTGACTGTTATTTATGCCAACAACTGATTTGGATGCCGTTTGGTGTGGAAAGGCAACATCTGAAGCTTCCCAAGGAGTTTAATCCAAGGCTGAAATCCTTAAATAATCCATTCTGTAGTGGAACTGCTAGGAAGCTCCCTAAGGTACCAGTGGCTTTCTGGAGCTTGACTCCTGGGTAAGAGTGACTTCCGTGAAAGTCTGTACTAAAGAGAAGAAAAACTAACTATTGATTTGTGTGCTGAGTTATTTTCAGAGTAGCTCACTCTGTCTCTGAACCTCCCCCCCACCCTAATTATATAAAATCCTCCAGGTTTCTTCTGCCCATCATTCTTTGTCAGACCAAAGAAAGTGTTTCCCCTTTTTCAGCTTCATGTTTGTTGCTTGTAACTCCAAGGTACCATGTGAGGGTGAAGGGCTGATGTGACCACCCATGAATTAGGCTGCTATGACAGCCAGCAAGAATAGAGAAACAACCTGGGCCCTGAATTTATGTAAATGGAATTTCCATGTTCCGGGTGGCTAGAGGGCTTGAAGTGACAAATAATCCTTCATCAAGGTAGATGAGAATATCAGGATTCCTCCGGTGGGCAAGCAATCATGGCATGTGTGGGAATGCTGGAGACAAGGTTTTGATTTTGAGTCTGCAGCACGCTCTAATGACAGTGCCAGCAATGGAGTGGTCTGTGTGAATCACAAATGAGCACATGTGAGCAATGGATAAACAGTCTGAACTCTTTGTATGAATGCAAGAGGTCAGTGGGTCTAGAAAGCTGAATTGCCTTTGGAAGCCCTAGAAATAATGCTAGTTCTGCCTGTCCTGCAGACGGGATAAAACATACCAGATATGAGTCTTATCTGTGGTTAAAATCCGATTTTAACTTTTAGGACCAGATTTTCAGAATCTGTTGAACATAATTGTGTGCTGTGTGCCAATGTTTCTGCACAAATTCAACCTTCACTGTAAATTACTTCAAACTGTCCATCCAGTTTCCAGTACCTGGCTCAACCTTCTGACTTCAGTGGAGGGTTAACTGGTTAATGCTGTAAAACCAGTTAATTCTTGTTGGGTAGCAGCAATTTCTACTATTCTTGTGGGAGCTGAGGGACAAGAGAACTCCCGTGTAACACTGAATCATTGTTTTATTGGGAAGAAGGAGGCCTTTAAACAAACAAGCTCAAGTTCTGCTGGAGATTCCAGATTACATTTTGATTTCTTCAGTTTTCTGAGAGAGCTGCTGAGCTTAGACCAGCAAAGGAAAGACAAGGAGGACTTTTGCTTTCAAGATGAAAGGCTTGTGGAGAAAACAGAATGTATTAAGATGGTCATCTCTGGAGTACAAGAGCCTATCTTTTTTTGTTGTATTTTGAATTAATAGGAAGGATTTGGGTTAGCAGGAATCCTTCACTAGACACAAATTTTCTATCCCACTGTCCTTTCAGGAAAAGAGGTCATGGGCAATGTTCAGTGTCTGAAACAGCATGGTAGCTAGCTTAATATGAATGGAGTAAGAAGGGTTATTTGGGATTCATGGCTGCTCTAGGTCAGACCAAAATTTATTAGTCTAGAATTGAGAATTCCTGTGAGTCCTGTCTGGTCCCCAAGCTGCAGTGATCTCAGTTTCTCTGAGGACAGATTTGAAAGCAACATGGCTCAAATAATGAAATATTAAACTCCACTTATTTAAATATTAAATTCCCCTTATTTAAAAGCCCATTCATTCACACAGCTACCACAAGATGCACCTCTCTACACCGTGTATAACAGCTGTAGTTACTGGAGCTCAGCATGCCTGTGCAGCCCAGAGTTGCCTCCTGAGGGAGGAAACACTACTCCTCCTTAGAAAAAGACACAAAACCCAGGGCAGTCAGCCACTCAGCCATGCCTGAAAGCAGGATACAGAACCAAGGCAATCCTCAAGACCTTCCTGGTGCTTTGGAGTGGGAAAGGCTTCCCTCTCTGAGTTCAAAGTAAGGAATAGATCACAGTTTGATGAGTGGCCTGAAGCCAACTCATGGAAGAAATGTACCCCTGGCCAAGCAGTGGGCATTGGGAGTCATGCCAAAGAGCTTGCATGGACCCATCTATTTCTAGAGAAAGTATTTAGGGCTCTTGAAGCCTTTCTTTAACAGAAAAGTGCCTATGTTGATTGTTTCCTTTATAGTGAAAGAGCAAAAATGCTGAGAAGACCTTCAGTGAGTTTGATCGCTCCAAATTTCATCTGAGTTCACTGCCATTCAGGTACTGGAACAAAGATCAGGGTTTCTTTACTTTCTACGTTGCCTGGTAAGTCAACGAGTCCTTGGCTAGATTATTTGTGTATAGGGCCAGTTCATATGGTTCTGTGGTGTTTAAGTTTCTGAAACCATGGCCAGGATTTGGGTCTCAGTGGCTGGGGCAATCACTAACAATATCATGGGATGGTAGAAGCTGCCACAGTACCATTCCATTACAATGGCAATAAATTTGTGTCTTAGCTATGAGACATGAAAAGTTTGGATATACTGTTTGAGATAAACAGCGCTAATTTTTGGCTATCTTAGCAGAATACTACTTTTCCCTTCAAAAGCTGCTGACAAAAAATATTGTGTTAGAATAATGAACCAGGCAATGACCTGTTGTGGTGTCCACATGTCCTGTGGAGACAATGGTGAAAGGAAGTGGTATGGTAGAAAACATCTTTTGTATTTGTGCTTATCTTTGTTTCAGTTCCAAGTCCCCTGATTTCACAGTCTGGCTGAAGCCTGGACTCCAGACAACAGCTCAGTGTAGTGCTGGCAATGCACTGTTTTCTCATTCTTTCCAAAATGGGTTCCCAGTGGGCACCGATGAAGGATCCATAGGCTCTTCACATCTCTGCTAGGCAGCCTACCCAAATTCTAGCTGCTGCTTCTCCTCTGTCCCCAGGTTAATGATGAAAGCACAGTTAAGAAGGGTTGTATGTCAAGAAAGGAGCACAGTCCCAACCCAGGTTCCTTGCTCAGCCTCCAGGTTTCTGCATTGGGGAGTGCTATTTTCACTCTCTAAAGCCTTTGTGTTTGATATTACCAGGATTTGGAGACTGCACAGATATAACAGTCCTTTCTCCCTTCCTCGCTGTCTGCTCCAGCTTGCTTTTGGTCACTTTCAATCATCTGTCCATGGCTAGCTGCCTGGATTAATTTCTTCACTGGATACAGTGCCTTGTGTGAACAACATATGTGACAAATAAGCAATGTGACTCATCAAGAGGCATGGGAATGCAATGTTCCAGCTACTGAAGGACATTTAAAATTCAGCAACTTGCCACCTTTGTGTCACTCCTAAGATACTGTAAAATGTAAACAGACAAATCTAAAAGGAGATGCAGGAGTAAAACTTGCCCAGAACTCTGCTTGTTTGCATTCTCAGCTTAAGTAAGTAAACTGTAATGAAATATACTGACACAGTTTTGGCAGTTTTGATTTACATTTTCTCTGAGGCCCGGTAATTATTTCCCTAAGAACTTATGTGGGATTAAAAATATTTCTGTGTTTCAACTCACACCTTTGAAAATGTAAAACACTTTCACCATGGTTTGTGTAAACCTAGTTGGTTTTTTCGTCTTTTATTATGAAAACCTTCTGAAAAGAGTATTTGGAGGTGACATTAATAACTTGTGAAGGGTGCTGAAGTATATTTTTTGTGTAAATCACCTGTCCAGACTAAATGGTAGGTCACTCTTCCAACTACAGATGGGAAAAACCCTGATTTTGAGAGGTAAACCAGGATGCCAAGTGAGCTGTGCTAATCCTGCAAGTATGACTCCTCCTTGTCTTATACACCATAGCTCCTGATTATGTGCAACAAGTCTCTTGCAAAAATTCAGTTCATATCCTGCAAGCTTTGAAGGTCCCCAGCCCAAGTTGCTTGCTGAGACACAGCGGCATGGCAGCTAACTTGGGCAGAGTGCTTCTCCAGGGAGCAAATGGGGGCTGATGGACTCAGGTCCAGCACAGACTATTGCTTTAGTCTCACAAGGCAGCATCTGCACCACACTCTGACCCTAACCTTTGTTTCTTACTACCAAATTTGCCATGAAGCTCACAGGCACACAAAATACCCTCGAAAAAAACAGAAGACATTCTTAATTTGGCTTCCTTGCCATACCAGGCACTCCAGCAAGAAAACAACCAGTCTACTGAGACTGTCACAGTATTTTTCTGGGGACCCTCTCATATCCTCTAGAGAACTTGATTCCTGAAACAGAGTTTCTTCTTTGACATGGCCTGCAGAAATGGCTTTGGGGTGTGCTGAGCTCAGCTGTGATACCCTGACAGATTTCCTAACTGTAGTTGGGCAAGCTGAAGACAGACTGTCATTTCATCATTTTTGGACAGAGATCCCCCCTTTAACACTTAAATATTATCCACATACTGGTATTCTGGCAAGCCTGCTTTCATGCTAATCTGTTAGGATGGTCCTGTTCCCACTCATAATGTGGCACAGCATGTCAGCTTCAACCAGGCAAGGATGCCAGCCTCAGTTGGATTGTGAATAGCCCGCAGAAGAGGCTCCTGCTGGCGGAAGAAGTGCCAAATTAGGCCACATGCTCTCTCATTGGGGTGCACTGTGCCCAAAGCTGCTTTGGTTTCAATTATGGAGGGAGTAACACCATTTTTCAGAAAAGAACGTGCTAACCCTTTCATTTCGTGTGCTCTGCCTCCCCTGCTCAATTTCTACAAGTTATTTCTGGAGTTTGCCTGTATAAAAAGAATGTGTTCTTTCCTGACAGCTGAGAAAAAGGTCAGATATGGCTGTTCAGATTATGAGCCCCAACTGTGTTTGTTGTTGACTTCAGAGTTGTCTCTTTCTATTAAACTGTTTACTGTTAAAACAACAGCACTGGCTGCTGCACAGACACTGGCTCCAAAGACAGTTTTTGCCCCCACTGTCTAAATGTCTAACTGTTCAATGTTTCCTGGCAGCGCTCCAGGTGTCTCATGTTCCTGCACACCTTGGTTACCTCCAGAGTGCTCTTGGGTAACTAACAGACATTCTCTGCTGCATGTATCCCTCTGACCAGCACTTTCAGGAATTGCCAGGATTCACCAGTGAATCTCAGGACAGAAGAGCTTCTGGAACTGCCTTTGTCTAATCAGGTGGTCTCCACAGCTTCTGGCAGGCAGCTGCATAAGCAAGGATGTCACACCTATCAAAATAAATGCGGCCCACCAGCCTTAGCGTAACATCTCATCAACAGTCCTGCATTGGTGTCGAATTGTCACTTGATTCTTATAGATTCATGGTTGCTTCTGCCTTTCCAGCTATGATGCTGTTTGTCCTTTGTGTAAACACCATCCTTTTCTGAAAGTAGTATGAATGGGCAACAATATGTCACCAGCTGAAATGGTTGCCTTTCCACACTTGCTCACCGCAGGAACTCTTTAATCAGCAATGTCAGCCAGCAACAGAAATCTCATTGTTGAGAGATAACAGTTATTTGCTGGCAACTTTTTGCATGATGAGCCCAACAACTGGGTGATTACACACTTTCTCAAATAACACAGGAAAATGACACACCACATTTCCAAGAGTACATGTTCCAGCATCTTTAAGCTGCATAAGAATTTTGTCAAGATATTTTCTCCTTCTGTTTTTTTTCCTTTTTGGTGCTGTGAAATCTGAATGTAATTTTTACATTCTTGGGCTATCCACCAGCGTTTCTGCAATGAAAGGCTCCATAAAGGGTACAAAGTCAATACTACAGACAAAGTGCAACTGATTAATGGGAGAGGATTTCTTCCATAACTAGGCTGCTTAAGGTCACAGTTAAACAGTTTTTCATAGCTGCTTCAGCCACTGAATTGCACTCGCATGGTTGCACTGCTAGTTGAAAGGGAAATGAGTGAATACATGCTGGTTGAGTAAATTATTAAAATGCATATGATATAGCAAAGCTATTTCTGTAGAAACTCTGCTAATGAAGAGAGACAATGTCTTTGCAGCAGTGAAATTGGTTTAAAATAAACTGGTGAAAACTAACATTTCTAAACACTGACACAGGCAGAAGTAGATTCTCTACGTCATGTGTGAGACCTGATGGATGGGTGGTTAAGTTCTGCAGGGGTCTGAGATATTCCTGAGATTTTGATCCCAGTCACAGTATTTTGTCATACTTGTGCCACCTTGAATGGGTGGGTCTTTTGAGCTGAACTCTTGCATGGGAAACTATTAAATTATTTGGGGGGAAAAAATTCACTGCCTTTCTGGCTTTGTATTCAAATCTAAGATTGTTTTCCAACAGGAGTAATTAAATCCAAATGTCCTTTTGTTCTTAATCTGGCACAGGGTCAGGGTTTGTGGTTGCTTTGCTGACCCTCTGTGTCAGGGGCAATGAGTGTGGGCTGAGATTTTTTAGCATTGGGTTGCACTTAAGTGAGGAGAAAACCATCCAGATTATAGTTCTTTTGCCCATCCCTCCTGTCAGATGCTTATTTTTTCCTTCCAATAGCAACAGCAGGTCCTTTTGTGCTTGCATTAGGAGTAAGAAAGAAACAGACCTACTAGCCTGCTGAATTTCATAGGGGAGAAGAGACATACACAACATTAATGGAACTCATCTCTGTCTTGCTTCTGCCCTGAAGTTGAAGGTGGTCATTCCCTTTCTTTCCTGTTAGTATTCATTGACTCTTCCTCTTCCTTATCCATTGTCTTGACTTCCCTCTTCTTTCCTTCTCTCAAGCTAGATGTTGTGCAACAAACTCAGGAAGGACCATGTGTTATTTCTGATGTTCATGGCACGTTTTGCCACACCAATCGTTCCTATATAAGTTGAGACTGAGCCCTTCTCCAAGATAGCACACAATGCAAACATAACCTGAAGACTTTTTCAATAGCCCCAATAGAATCTGACTTTCTTTCTCTGGAGGATGATCTTTAGCAATATTCGTACGTAGTCTTCAGTTTTCAATCTACAGGTAGTGTAAAAGGAAAATAGGTCTGGAGATTGCCTGTGGAAATTAAAAAGGTTGTTTCTGGCTTCAGAAGACCACAATTCTTTATAAGTCTTTTTGAAACAGTAAATCTGCATTTATTCATACTGGGTGAAGTAGACAGCTGGCACTTTCTGATTCCAAGACAAACAGATCCTGTGGATTTTGCTGGCTGAAAAGAAGTTATTACTCCGGAAGTTGAAATCCACAAAGCTCCCAGCAATGAGACTTGTATCAGCAAAGCAACAAAATTTTAAATGTACTGTGTATTCTGAGTTCCTTTAACCTACTGACACGAGGTAAGTGCTCATTTCAGACTTGTTATCTGGGATCAAAATTTGACCTGTTGACATCTGGTTAGGCAAGTATTTCTCCTTCTTTCCATATACAGCTACTTGTTGTGTTATGTTATTTCACATGCTAGATGTTAATTTTCTCAATAGTGGTTTTCTGAGGTTTTCCTTCAGAAGGATACTTGCCCATAGCAATATATTTTTAAGCAGTATATGAGGTTAGAAAATAAGAAATTCAGCAAGAAAAATATGTGCTTGTCACATATCTTTCAGTTCCCAGTAATGACTTCCCTTAAAACTCCCCCAACCCTACAGTAACAGAAACCTTTCACTATAAAGTGACTTGTTCTTTAATAAGACTCAGAATGTGACTCATATCTACATAATTTCTCAGTTTCTTATGCTCCCTCTCCATCTGTTTGCCTCTTGTCTCCTGAAGGACAATATCTTTGCCTTATATGAATATTGTTCAAACTTCTGTTACTTAGTTGGGAATTGCTAGGTGCTATGCAAAATCAATTAAAAATATTATCCTGCAGTGTATGGCTTGATTAATGTTTATAATTCTCAAGAGGAAAGACTAAATTTCTTCATAAGAGCTTTCAAGTTGTTTCTCACCAATTCCACAGAAAATTGAATAGGTGAAACATTGCAACTTGAGATGACATATGGGGGAGTCATGTGAGTTTGGAAATGAGGTACAGAGTAGTCTGGAAATATTCTTCTGTTTCTATGCCAATCAATACTTTCCTCTTTTCCTCGTTTGCACTTTGTAACTAGTTCCTTTTCTGAAAGCCACTCACTGGCAGAACTGGTCTGGCATTCATGGAAGCATTAAGCTGACAAATGGTTTGTACTGGGAGAGCAGTGCTTATCTTTCCCAGAAAAACCACTCAGTAGGCACAAGCAGACTTGTCTTTTGCTTGGTGTGTTATTTGATGCCTTTAGTGGATGGCCTCGGGAGTAGCATGGTGTGGCACAAAGTGTTCTGTCAGTGAAAAGTGTCCTGTTTTTCTTGAGTGACACACAATTCATCAAGTACAAAACATGTTTTGTCTCAGGTGGCACCAGTGTTCCCAGGATAATGCATTACGTATAAGCTAGTAACACATCAGGCTTTCATGAAACAGGTAATTTGCAGCACCTGAAAGTTGTGGTGATAGTCTTGCTACTGTCAGGAAAACTGAACAGCTCTGCTATTTCCATGAAAATGGTGAAGCCACTGAAGAACTAGAAAGCAAGGTACCAGCTCATTTTCTTGCCTGTCTCTGTAGTTTGATGCTAAATGGCTTGTGTGATTTACAGTGCTATGGCCAGCAGCCTGCAGGTTTGCCCACAGAGGCATGAGCTAAGCAGAGTGGCAAACATGTTCTACTACAAGAGCTGGGATGTGCTGCGGAGTAGTCAGCACATAAATAACTCTGCACATATCAATAAATTTGTGTAACAAGCAGGAATACATCAGGAAAGGCACATTGTGTTCTTATTTGCGAAGGCATCTGAAACTGATATATCTTCAGTCACAGAAATGTATATTGTAAATAGCAGTCTAACTCAGCTGGGGATGCTGGCAATTGTCTACAGGAGTGACCATCTTGGGCTCTGGCACATCTCCCTTTTTCTTCCCACCCATGTTCCCTGCATCCCTGGTGTGGCAAGGTACGTCTATTTCTCCTTCCAAGTCTCCAGCGGAAAAGCTACTACCCTTGCCTGTCAGCATTGCCATCCCCTAAATGTGCCAGAAGAGTAGCACACTGGCATGGGTGCTCTCCAGCTGGTTCCAGAATAAACCAGCTGGTTTTGCTCAGCTCAGCTGACAAGGGTGGTGTGACCACCCTTGCACATTCCATGCAGATCAGGGAGTGGGGAACCACGCTGTCCCTGTAGCAAAGCTGCCAGTGCCTCTCCAACAAGGGTGTGGGCTGACAGCAAACTGGGGCATTGCAAAGAATGGTAATCAGTTTCCTGGACCATGCTGGAATGCTGCAATGACCTGCAGCAGGCTCCTCTTTTGGCCAGCAGGCTTCTTTGCTATCCAGTGAGGATGGGAAGGGTGTTAACCTTGCTGCTGAATGGTCCATTGGGTATCACTTGCCCAAGATGGGCAGTGTGAGTTGCTGGGTGAGGCCAGAGAAAGAAACTGAGACACACTCTCACATCTTCTTCTTTACCCTCTACCCACCTCTTTGCAGTTCTGTCTTCTACTACATGTCATGGTTGCTCCTGGATCCACTGGTGCTGCCCACCTTAAACTATTAGACTGGAACATGTAGGGAGCCCTGATTATAGGCAGGCTCTGCCCATCTTGCTGCTCCCTTAGACTAAGTCAGACATATTCCCCTCTATCTGAGGACTTCACTGCACAGGATTTGCCCTGCAGCCCAGCCTGTGGCTGGAAGAGCTCCTTTTTCAATGTGACAGCCTTGTTGTGTTGCCACTGCTTCTGTGTCGACATGTGTCAGAGAGGAGAGCTCACTATCTTCTTTCAATAGCCTTTTGTGGATCTTCCGTCTCTTTTTGTTGTGAAAAAAAAAATTCCCTAAATCCATTTCACTTCATCTGCCTGCAAGAAAAGCATCTTGCTTTAACCCTATGCTGGCTTTTTATCAATGTGCAGTCTCAGTACTGAGTGGCTCCTCTTCATGGAAGTGGCAGCTGTGTCCCTCCTTGTGGGTCTGTTGCTGCCCTGGTCTGTGCCTTTCTATGAAATGCTTTCAGAATCCCACTTTCCTGGCACTTATGGCTCAATTTGTGCAGAGTGGAATTACACCAAGGCCTATGAGTGAGAGATGCAACAGCAGAAGGCAAAGCTGGGAGTAGTGGGAGCAGGTGTCTGGCACCTCATAGAGTTGGAGCTAGTTCCCTGACATTTAGAAGGGATAATGGCTGCGCTGTTCCATGCCAAGAATTGGGAGCATGGGATTTATCCAGCCTATGCCCACCTACTTTCTGCATGTGGACATTTGTTCCCCCACCCACCTAATTAGGAAAATAGAGTGTAGAAAATGAAGGGGTGGATTTGTTATTTTGTTGTCGTTGTTTGAAAGCAAAGTTTGCTTTGCAGCCTCATATTACCGTCCATGGAGGGACAGTATTGTCTCCAAACCTGGCATTAGTGTTGGCTTTCCTCAGGATGTCTAACAGGAGGCAAAGCTATGCCACAGACTGTCATTGTGGCAGGAAAAAGGATCAGAATCACTGGAAAGATCATCCATACTGATAGTGAATGCTTGGGAGAGAACTGTTATTGGAGAAATAACCCCTGGGTAAACATGGAAAATCGACACTTTGACTCTGTCAAATATTTCAATACACAAAAATATTTCTCAGAGCCAGGGAATTTCTAATCCACTCTGCTGCAGTTCAGTTAACATTTAAAATTCAACTTCCTTGAGAAAGTAATTTTATATTCCTTTACCCATTTCCCTTTATGCAGTAGTTCCTTTGTTTGTTTCTCATGCTTTGGCCCCACATAACTTGTTGTCTAATGGTAAGTCATTCAGCATCGTTAGTGTCCAGGGAAAACCCTTTGCATAATTTACCCTACTAGCCATTATCCTGTTTCATTCACCCTTAGGAAACTTATCAGGTTGCATAAGCAAATAGTAAATAGCAGGTTGGTTTCACCCAAGAATTCTTCATCAGTCAGGATCACAGAAAGAGAGTTGGAAGGGATACTGAGAAGATCATCTCTTGCCCTAGGGCAGGATTTGCTGTAGCTACCTCACTATTGGCAGACGACAGTCTAATTTACTGTGTAACTTCAGCAGAACAAGATGAGAGAGGGCTACATGGTGAAAAGCTGTAGTCCATGACAGAATACAGATCAATTGCTTCTTAGCCTGAGGATTTCCTCATTTCCACAAAAATGTGCCTTGTCTAGCAGGCAATTCAGAGGTGGGATGCCTTTGGAATGTCTCCAAGGGACTGTGTAAGTTTGTGCGTTCAGAGAGACCACAACTTTCTAATATAACATACAAAACACTCATCAGGGAGCTGGAATACAATTCTTGCCCCCTTATTAATTAGTTTTTGAGGGATGACTTCCCAAATCTGAGGTAAATTCACGAACCATTGCTGCAGGACTGTTACACTGGTGACAGCCTATTCTGACATGTCTCTGAATCTAACCCTTAATTTCTTTTACTTTTCTTACAAGTCCTTGAAAACAAAATATCCTGTTTTGGCTCAGATGGGGCACTGCTTCAACACAAAGGAAGGATGATGGATTTAAAAACAAAAGCTTTAGTTCAATCCAAATAAAATAAAATATTTACGCTTTTTTTTTCTGGTTCAGTTGCTGAACTAAAAAATCACTTTTTGCAAGCCCGTGATAACCACCGGCTGTCCCACTAAATCTGTGTCAAGTGGTTGCTCCTATTGCTCTTTCTCCTGGTAGTCTTAGAGCTGATCTTGTCAGAGCAAACGTGACTCTTTTTCAGTTGCAGCCATGCAGAGCTGTTCTGGCCTAGTCATCAGCAAGGCAGAGAAGAGGTGACTTTGCTCACCTCTGCTGATAATCTAGAGGGTCTGTGACAGAGCACACATCAGAGCCTCTCAGCTTACCCATCTTTAGATTATGATTATAACCTGAATTATTTTTTTTTCTCTGCTGAAAGCACAGTTATGTCAAACACTGGTAGTTTGGCTGGCAGCATCTCTTCCTCAGGAGCTGCCTTCCAAACCTGGGCATTCGAGGTAAAAGCCAACAGGGTGTGAGTGAAAGAATTGCTCCTTGAAATATGCAATAGCATAAAATTGGATCAACTCCTATAACACCTAGGACACAAAGATATAAGCATTTGCAGCTTGTAATATCACAAGGTATGTATGACTGAGGTACCGAGGTTTTTTCTGCAGTGTCCAGGGAGAAAGAGGCATCCCAGAGAGCAATTCTCAAAAGCCAGCAAGCTGAAGATAGATGTCTGTTCAAAGTTACGTCCCTTTCTAGAACTGAGGTACCACATTCAGCATTGTCAGATGAGACATCTGTCCAGTCAGGCTTTTTGAGTCTGTCAGTTGTATTTTTTCCAGCAACTTCTTAATAGGAAGTCTTAATGCAAAGTCTTTGGCGAAAGAACTAGGACCCATATCTGCTATCTCTCAGGGAATTTCCCTGTCCCTTTGATCACATTCCTCATCGCTCATGGCACTTCTATAGTTTCAGCAAAGGTCTTTTCCTGGAATTAGCCTGATCATTAATTCTGTTTCACCAGAGAGCTGGTAGCCTGATGCCTCTTAAATAAGGAATGGAGCTGAATCCAGAGCCTCCACAGTCTGTGTCAGTATTTTGAACACTGAGAAAACAATTGCTTTTTCTCCCATATAAAAAGAAGGTATCTTATAGTTACATTTTCTGTGAAGTGCGTCCTGCAGTAATGCACAAAAGTGCTCTGAGATGCTAGTGTGAGTGCTGGAAAATGGAGTATCAAGAGCCTGGGGGCAGTAACAGGAATTTCATGTTCATAATCAGTGCATTTAGTCAGTTTAGGGGTCTAGGCCTGGGGATTTTCTCTCAGAGTCCACAGGGAATGCACAGTTCCTGCTGGCTCCCAGCTAAGGAAGCAGAGCTTTGAATTTATGCTGAAGAGAACTTTCTTGGAGGTGTGAGTAACATGAAGCTTAGCATAGGTACAAAACCTACTTGTGGCTTGCCATAGTTTGAGCTAAAGGATGGTGCAGTAGAAGACCTTTTGTAATATTAATCTTCCACCCTTTTCTGAGATTAAATCCAGCTTGCATGGAGTTTTTTGGCAGTGATTTTGCATTTAGCAATAATCACACCATATTGGGACAAAATATTCAAAATATGTAGCAATGTGGGACTTCATGCCTTCCAGCAAGCCAATGGATGTGCTGGAGCTGAATAGCATGATTTTTAATGAATGAGACCCTGGCTACACTTCTTGTTTGGCATTGGCCTGCCAAAGAGTACAGCTTTTCTTAACATCTTTTTGAACGAATTCAGTGAAATTTCTAGCTTTTGGATTAAAAGAACCATTAATAAAAGGGGCTATAAAAGTCTGAGTGAATGTAACCAACTCCTATTGAAAATGTGCTGAATAAAGCAGATGTGATGGTCAGGTAATTGGCAAACAGGGCATCTCTTGATTTTCTTGTCAGTGTTGTTGCTACCTGGGGTATGATTCTAGTCAAGGAGAAAATAGGGTTCTTTTAATTAAAACACTCTACGCAATGTCATTTCACTTAAAATTGACCATGGCTTTTTAAACAAGATTGAAAACAGTTTAATCAGGGCTTGGTTTGGGTCCTACAGCAGGAGGAGAGGAGCAGGCTGTCAAAGGGAGTTTCACAGGGCATATGTGAGAGAGCTAAAATATAGGTGTTAACCTTGGCAGTGGAAATTAATGAGCAAGCTGATACTCCAGAGTGGTTCCTTTGCTCCAGCTGTAATTGTGTGAGTGTTGAGAGCTGTTTCATTCTGTGAGCCTGAGGGGTGGGGGTGGTGGGGGGTGCATCTGTGTATCCCTTAAGTCTTCTTGAAATAACAGCTGTAATCAGCAGCACCCAGTTTCAGCTGATCAGGTCCCTACTTACCTGTGCTTAGACGCTATCTACAGGCATAGCCTATGTAACAAAACAAACCAGGAGCTCCTACCTAAAGGAGTGTTTAGTCTTTATGTAAACCTAACACTCTTCCCTAAATTCGTAGTAGAATGTAGTTATGAACATGTTTGCAGCTTTCTGCAAAGGACAGTAATGGTGTGTGTGCACACAGCATTCTCAACTCCAACACATTTTACAAACAATACCCGCAAAACAGCTGCTTCAGCTTCTGCCCCAATATAGCTATGCTATGGAGTGAAGTGGTTACCTGACCATGCTGGCAGCTGGGTTTTAGGAAGGAAATGGAAAATGCAAAAAAGTACATGAGTTAAAAATATAGGCCATAATGAGACAAGAAATCAGGATGCAGTGATCAGCACTTCTGTCTTACAGTGTGGAACACTGCCAGCTTGAATTCAATGGCACCTCAATCGATAAAAGAATGAGAATCCTGAATATTAAACCCGCAGGAACCGTGAATATATTTGTTATGATGTTCTCAACCAATAGGGGAAGCAGGTGGGAATGGGAAAACAGAATTACTCATAGCATCTAAAGTGAGTATACTTCAAATTAGCATGTAGTCTAGACAAAGACAGGCATGTTTAAAATGGTCTTATCTGTTTGTGGTTAACCACAGTGTTTAATTGCGGGTTTTCCCAGTCCACATCCATTTGCAGCTTTGTTGGGTCTGGAAGGTGTCTTCATAAAGGGAGTGCAGCTTGAGAAAAGAAAACTTATCAAGGAAGATAATAATCAATACTCATTGATACGTCTAAATAATACCCAGTCTCCACATCAGAAGGGGAGATGATTCTTTGTTGCTTTCTCATTCTTGTGGAATGGATTTGAGCAGGCAAATGACATCATGGGAAGAGGAAGTGTGAGAAATTGAGAGACATGAGAAAAACTAGAGCAGTGAAGTGGAAGACTACAGAAGAATGGAGACACTCAGGCAAAAGAAAGTCAGGAAGCTGGCAAACTGCAGACACCTGAAATGCCTTATACTGAGAAAATAGAAACAAATCAAATGCTCCCTTCTGCTGCCCCTTGTAATTTTCCAGAAATCTTCTGTAATTCTCCCTGGAGTCCCATGCTGACAGCTGGCAGATGCTGAGTGAGAGAGGGTCCCCAGAACGAGGGACGGCAAGGTCACAGCTGGAATGCCTATGAAAACACTGAGGCAGTGAAACACAGGCAACTTTTGCTGCCACATAGTGGCAGAGAGAAAAGCTGCCGTATGGCGGTTCCTCCTCTGTAGTCCTGCTCCAAAGGTTATGTCTTCGTATTTCTATTATTGTTCTCTGGTAAGTGTGTTAATTTTAGGAAGGAAAGTCACGGAGGAAGGGGAAGACTACAAGAAATACAGTTTCTGCAGACTTAATTTAGTGTGCAAGTCACTCCTTATAAACCTCACAGCACTCTCTTATGCCATAGGTTTATCAACAAGTGTTGCTAAGAAGGTGTTTAAAAGCTTGTATTTCAGAGTCTGTTTATGAATAGTACCTCTCATTGCTGTGGTTGCTATAGTAAACCCTTCTTCTTAATTGAATACTACAGTAAATAATACTTTAAAACTGGAGAGGAAAATAAAAAGCAAGAACTCCATTAGGAGTTCCCTGAGTTACTTGAAATTACTGCTCCTTTTTCATGTATTATAAGTATGAAATGCTTTGTGCAGTGGGTTATAGAATAGTAACACCTGCATAATTGTGATGTTTTCTCTGCATAATTTCTTGTTCCTCAAAACTTTTCAAGATATGATATGGTTCAGAGGACCTATGTCAATAAGAAAAAGAGCAATTAGTGGGATTAAAATTAGCCATTGTTTTCTTAAAATAACATAAGTTTTAGACAAAATTTTGGAGCAAAAGAACATGGAAAAGGTTGAAACCATCCTTGAAATGATTTATACTGTAACTGTTGCCAGTGGAGTTAGACTGGAGATAAATTCTCCAATGTTTTCCCTTGGTGTTAGACTGTAATACTCCACAAACACTGAAATTAGAGAGCTCATGCTGATGGCAGCTTTAGAGTACCACCAATCATGCTGTCTAGGAGAGAAAAGTGCATGGTGTACAGAGAATCTGTCAGGGTGTGTGTGCAGGGGTTCACGGCACAGAAGTTGGTGAGCAGGTCAGACCTGCAGAGCTTCCTGGTCACCTGGTAGTGAAGAGGAGAAGGAAGAACCTTGGAAGCCAGATGAACATTTGAGGGTGAAGAGAAACATCCCATATGTCATGATAAGCAGCTGTGAGGCTTACAGGCCCCTGAGGGGAATCAAAAGGAGCAGTGAGGTTAATAGAAGTAGGAGATCATACTATCATAGGGTAGCAAAGCAGTGAAAGAAATGAAACAACACATGAAATGCTGGGTTCAGAGTTACTAGCATGAAGCAAACAATAGATTTGTACTTAAAACACTGGAGTGCCAATAAGCTGATTTGGGCCTATTTCAGACTTTGGTCAGACCCAGTGTGTGTCCTTGGTCCTCTGTCTTCTCTCCTGTACATTTGGACTAGTGCTTTTCTCTTTCACAGGGCTCTTGACAGAGGCAAACACTATCATTTGTGAGTTGTTCAGATGATGTGGCAACATGACTCATAGATATAAAACATCTTTTGTAGGCTGCTGCTCACTCAAGGAGTAGAAGACGTTTAATCCTCTCCAGCTAACATGCTTCTTATGGATCTGCATCCTCATTAGCAGACAACATCTGTTTCTTCTTGTAATTAGCTCACAGTTCAATAGGTAGCTCCAGTCTCTTTTACACCTGGACTACAATCAACATGGAAATCACAGAAGCACATGTCTCTCCCCTTCCCACTTTAAAGCAGTCTGAGTTACACACATTGTTAAACACCTAATAGACAACAACTGTGTGTTAGAGCTGTCCAGCACATGTGTGAAATAATATGCTTTTTCTTTTTTTTTTTTTGGCTTCAGTTCCAAATGTGCTCAGGCTTCTCTGGCTTCTGTATTAGCCTCAACCCACTGGTCATGGATTAGGCCATAAAGAACTGTTTCCAGCCACCTGCACAATGGAAAGGGGAAGTGAAGTGAGGGCTGCTGGTGGGGGGGAGTGTGCACCAGCTGGCCCTGCTCCTGAGGCATTATAACTGGATTCTTTGGGGTAGAAGGGTGTGAGGTCTCAGGTCATTTCCTGCCAGGTTTGCTCTGAATGGGAGAGGGATATGTAATTGCGCTGTCTCCCTGTACCATTAGTGTCAAGACTCATTAGGAACCCAATCTACTCAGTGGCAGTAGGCATACAAAAGAAAGAACTAGCCAAAGTCTGCAGACTGTGGAGCATGAGTTGGTGGAGGAAGCAATTGTAAAATTCCCGTCTGGGTAATTAGAGTCAGCAGGGAATCAGATTGGTTACAGCAGGGCTTTCATTTTTCCCCTTGCTGTTTTAACGGGATTGGCAGGTGCTGTTTTATTCCAGGGGTGAGGTGATATGCTTGTGTCATAATTCTCAATGAGAAATGATCATCAATTTGCTGCCATGCTCCTGGGGTGAGCTGAGCAGGCAAACTGTGATTACTATTGTTATTAGTACCTTGTTAGCATGGAGCTGTAAGATTGTCATGGGTGGTTGTCACTGGAAGGGGCAGGATCTGTGCACACAAAAGCATGTTCCTGGCAGCTTAGGTACATTTGGAAAGTTTGGGACTGCTGGCTATTTCACTCCCTTTACACTGGGATCTACTTGTTAGTGAACAAAAGATGTTCACTAACATCTTAAAAGATGAAAAATTTGTTTCATGCTTAAAAATTGACAGCATATTGGCACGCTTTACTATCAGGACAATTTAATGGAGTTACCGCACAATAAACTCAAATGGACTCCCTTTCTTGGGATGCACTACTTACTACTTCTCTGTTTGTTTAGTGAGAGCTGGAAAGAGACACTGGCAAGCTGTTCTGTCCTGCATTGAGGTGTTGTGAAATCAGCAGACAGACTCACATTGACTTCTTTGGATTCTGACTAGACCAGTAGGCTTGCATGCTCTGATAGTTGCCACAGTAGCTAAGTACAACAGTGAGGGATGTGCTGAGAAGCATGGCTTCTGGGAAGAAAGGTTTTCTTGACACAACATTTATTCGATAAGAGTTTCTAGAGAGAGAGGTTTCCATAACAAATTGGCTACATTTACCAGTCAAAAATAGGATTCTCTCAGCAGCTTTGCTTAGCTGAATTCCACATGTGAGGGTCAAACCTTCTTCTTTCTAGCTCCATCCATCAGTAGTCAAATGAAAGATTGAAGAAGTAAAACTTTGCAGATAAATTTTTTGATGATACACAAGCTAGCATAAAATGCAGTTCACTTTTCTTCTCTGCAATTATGTGGTCCATGGTCTTGGATTTTCATTAAAGGATGTGAGACTTATTCCCTACTGTTGGCATAAAGATCCTGTTGTGGGCAGTGGGCCACTTTCCTGAGTAAAACATACAGGATTGGATTCACAAGGAGGAAATAGGTGCAATGGAAAGCTATACTGCTTTTTAGTTTTTTTGGTAAATTGTTGAACAGGAAACAATATTTCTGTCCTGAGATATAGGCCAACATTGCAAAACAGGTTTTGTTATCAGTGAAATAAAGCTGAGGCCTTTCAAGGTATATTTTATGGACAATATAGGGAAAAATGAAAGTGTAATCTGGAAGAGCTACTGTTTGGACTCCGGTTGGAGGTGTCTGTGACCCTGTTGTGTTCTTGTTGTCTCCTGTTCTGAGACATGACTCAGCTGGCCAGCCTGTTCTGAGTTGCTTCTTTGAGCTCTGGCCATGTTTTCCCAAAACTAAGGTAGAACTATGTCTTAGTGGAGGCCTAATGAAGCCAGTATATACTCATGACATTTTCTAGCTCCAGTAATTCAGTATATTCCCACTAAAAGAGCAATTTAATTTAAAAGGGTGGGGGAAAATAAAAGAGATCCCTGCCAGCTCTACACTTCACAGTGCAGCTACATTTTACAAGCCTATTTCAAATGCAAACAATGAGATGTGTGTTTCCCTTGGTGCCTTTCCTTTGAGCCTCTGCGTGTCTCTTCAGCATGTTGGGTCACTGGCAGAATAAGAAACTAATACATGAAAACCATCACTTCCCCTCATCTCCTGGTCCCTGGCTGGAATGAATCAATCTCAGAGCTATAAGCTGCTTAGACCTTCCAAGCAGTGTCGTTTAAATGATGGCAATAGTAGCTTTGCTGGCTCCTGATTTTTATAGCTAAGTGTCTTTCTCTCAAGTCAGAATCTGACAGTTCATAGAGGAATGTGTGTTACTGCAGATTATTTCTCAGGCCCATTTGGGTTGTTGGCCATGCATGGTAACTTGGAGTTTGACTGAGTCTGTCCTCCCAAGAAAAAAAATGCATGCCTGCTTCTCCTCTGTACCCCTCTCACTTAATTGACAACTACTTCTGTCAAAACAAGGTTGACCCCCTTCCCTTCTCACCCTCCCCCATCCTTGCCAGGTCCTCTGTCTAGATGGCTTTAAATCTGATTGGGGATTTGAGTGTTATTTGGATTAACTCATTAGTGGGGCTCCATTCTGGCAAGCCTGCTAATCTGTGGCAGTGGTGCATAGCACTGTGACAATATTACACTGAAAATGAGAAATCTAATGAGATTAGCATTTTATGTATTCAGACAGGGCCTGGGTGTTTGAATGGTCTGCAGACACTTATTGTGAATCACAGTAGCCTAGGAGGAGACAAAGTGACTGGACTGTAACACAGCCCCCAAAGGAGGAGATTGCAAAGGTGCACAGAAGCATCAGTAGCTTGGTTGTGAACTGAAACATCTTTGTCCCCATCAGCTGACTTTGATAAGCATTTGCACATATGTGCAAGCGACTGATTTCTCTTCCTAGGGATGGAAAAGGGATGATGCGGGTCCATGGGATCACCTTATATGTTAGTCCTGCCCTTAGTAGTGGTGATGGGGGTGGGTTTTAGTAGTTACTTTCCTGGGGACAAAGGCTGCTGGCTCCCAAGATGTTTTTACCTAACACTGGGATGCAGTGCAAAATATGCTTGTTAATGTTTGTGACTACCAGATTGCTCCATTCTAAAATTACACCCTTGAGATTAGCTGCCTGGACAAATTCCAGTCGCACTTTTCCCTCTCAAAGGCTTTGTTTTTCCTTCAGGTTTAAACAGAGAAAAGAGCGAGCCAATATCTGCAGCCTCCTTTGGCTGCAGGGAGAGGGAGAGCTCTGGTTGGTTTCTTAGGTACGTCTTGTAGAGCAAGGCAGTCCCCAGTGCTGGGTGCGTGGGCTCCTCCTGCTCCACCACCCAACAAAAGCTTTTGCAGCCTCTGGCAGGTGACAAGGAGAGGACTTTGGGAGAAGCTCAGAAGTGTTGCACCAGGGCTGGGAGTCACTAGTAAGTGCTGTCCTAGCCTGCCACCCAGTGCTGGTTTCTGGCACTCAGAGCTGCTCATGTGCTCCAGCACTGCAGCTGGAACCTGGTATGAAACCTGACATGTTCTTCCAGGACCCTGCTGGAATATTCCTTCCTGAGTTATTGAAACAGGTGTTCAGTTCCTGTTAGATATAAGCAATATTTTAAAATGGGCTGCCTTTGGAGAAGTGTATGACAACTTCCTCAAATTCCTTCTTGAGTACTGTGGACTCAGCAAGTAGGTGGTGCCTCTGGGGTGTTGTGCACTTGGCAGGTGATGGGTTAGTAGTCTAGCTTCTGGGTTTAGTGCACCATAAGCAGGAAAGGAAGGCTATTATTTCTGGTCTTTGGGGGGG
>JAWWEU010000163.1:25741097-25768338 GCA_035583155.1 Acropternis orthonyx | reverse complement strand
AACCCGGAAACGAATGGGATTATTTCTGGTCGTTCCCCCCCCCCCCCCCCCCCAGGACATCTTAGGAATGATCAGAGCTGCACAGTCTCTCAGAATGGTGATGGATCCAAACCAAATATATCCACAAAAAGATGCTAATTTGGCAATAGTTTTCTGACTGAGATCAGCATGTCATCTTTATAAAACACAGGTAACCGAGCTAGGGACAGGTGATAGTTCCTAAAGATACCAGAAAACTATTTGAACCCCAGCAAAGAAAGGGAGGAAGGAATATTTTCTTGGCAAAGCTAGAATCATTAACAGTGCTGTGGGGCTGGACTGTTCCCGGGAGAAGACGAAATATGGTGGTGGGGGTGATGGTTCATTCACATGGCTCATCATGTCTACAAAACCATCCTCCTATTACTAAGTTAAAAGTGCTGCGGGGGGAAAAGATGTTATTTTGTAAATTCTTTTCACATAAAATCTGCAGGAATAATTAGTGGAATTGTTTTGATTTTTTTTTAAAGTGTTTGGTTTTAGTTTTTTTCAAAGAAGTCTGTCACTTCACCATTGAATAAAAACTAGTAAGTGAGTGGTGTCACAGACAAAAAAGAAATTGTATGTACAATCAATAGCTTTAATTGGGTAAATTAGGTAAAAATCTGGCACAGCCCTAGAAACTGCTGTTCCCTCTGACTTTACAAACAACTGGGTATTGCTTATTATGGTATGGACTAAAGCTGCCACACCAGTGTTTTATTGGCTAAAGAATTTAATACAGCAGTAGCCTTTGTGACTGTGGCTTGACATTCAGCCTTGACAATGCTGCCTGGATTTATCTAGGCGACCAGATATATTGATACTTTGCTCTGCAGTGTAGGGGGTGGCAGATGGGATGAGTGGTCATTTTTCTTTAAGGAGTGTGACAGTTTTTGCTGCCAACTGAAAATGAAGGGGCAGAGAAGAAAGAACTTATTGCCCTTGTTTTGAAGTGTGTGAGGTGCAGAGAGCCAGTAAAATATAAGAAAAGGTGAATATAGAAGGAGAGGATGAAAATCAAAGGTGTATTTACTCTGAAGGGTACTTAAATGCTATTAATATGTATTGTAAATATCTAAATGCTCTGTTATCCAAGCATTGTACTAAGTGGAAGGAAAAAACCCTACTGCTACTGATTTGCATTTTGTTATTAATTCAGAGTAAAAGAGAGGAAAAACTGTCAGCAACGTGCTTTAGCGTATCTTTATATAATAGTAACAATTTATGTATTGGAAGCAAATACCTAAAAAAATGAGTAAAATGAATAGAAATGTAATTCAGAGCAGCACTAGCACTTCATCTTCATGTAATGATATGGGCAAAGCCTGAATTCCAACACTTTGCAGTGAATTATGGGACATGCTAGAGCTTGCAGGACTGCAGAAATAAAACACTATCAGTTATAATGTCCCATTAGGAAAAGGTGATGTAATGAATTCTTCTTTCATGGCCCAGCAATGACACATTTAATTTGCTAGGTTATTTACCCCCTGGATAAAATTCATAATCTCTCTCCTAATATGAAAATATCTGCTTAGATACATTCATGGTGAATATCATTAGAAGGTTTTGCTGAATGTATTTTTCTGACAGAGTTGAAAAGGCAGCGATGTTCATCAACAGGGAAGCTGGACTAGGAGCCAGAAAACCTGTGTCACATTCCTGATTCTGCTACTGTATGATTCTGCATGAGCATCCTTGGCTGTTGAGATGTTTTCCCATGACTCTTCCAATTCCATCTGTCATAGGTCAGCTGATGTAGTAAAGACTCCCTTCCTTAAGATGGCTAATCCAACCCAGCTCACTCTGAGTGAAACGTGCTGGAGCCATTTAACCTGTCTGTCAGGGAGGTAATCTTCAGTGGGAGAGGGGATGCATAGCCGTGGAGAGGCCTGTCTCATTCTAGCTATGGTTGGGAGAGGACAGATGTCCAGAGCTGTGAGATATCAACGACTTGAGACAGACATGTGCAGGATGGTGTGGGACCCATTCCTGAACTCAAACAGGATTTCTGGATGCTCCAGGGAAGTTGTCACTAACATGATTGCTTTCTTTGGCTCAGTGCATAGGTTGAGATGTTATAAAGAAAACCATCCTGAACAGGTCAAGTTTGGAGTTACTATGCATGAAGAAATTACTCTTTAGTGGCTTGTCTGACTCTCATATTTTTGTGGACTAAGGAAGAAGGAATGAACAAAATGCTGCTCAGTAGAGAGACCTGCTTTTGAAAGAAAGCTATTTCAATTTGGTCTTCTTTTTAAATCCTGAAAGGAGGCTTGAGAATTCTTAAAAAGCTCACAGATGGCTTGCTGGTTTAAAGAAAACACTTTCAGATCACCCCAGAATAGGCCTTGCAATTTCTCATACTATATAGTGTATCTGTCTCTGCTTACACGTATCTTCTAGCACACCTCTACAGGTCTGTAAATATTCAAGATTTAGCTTTAATGAAAAATATTTTCTCTATATAAAGAAAACATAACTGTTTATATGCAAATGTTATAGTCCTATCTCCTTAGTTATCTCAGTTTTTAAAAAATCAAACCATGGTCTTCAGTCCTATTTAAATGTAACAAAATAAAACAAAAACACTTTCTCTCCAGAGATCCAAAAACCTGAATACATTTTCCTAGCTGATTGATGCTTTTCCATTTATTTTTAAATGTAATTTTCCCTGGGTAAGGAATTGTTCTCTTGAATGTCAAGAAGGAAATATTTCCCAAATCATAGGCTTGGATTGGCTGGCTCGAGCCTAATGAGATAGCTCTGTGAGAGGGGGTAGGCTGGGGAAGCAGAGAGGGGAGTGATTTGTCATGCTGGTTTTCCAGCCACTGCTAAAGAGCTGCTTTGTAATGCCAGCCTGCCAAATCTCCTGGCCACAATCGAATTACTCCCTCCACATGCACGCACATCCACACCCTCGCCCTTTAGATCTATCACTGACAGAATAGTTATTAAACAAAAACTCAGCCCGGGGAATTATTAATCGCCAAGCTTCATTTCTTTATCAAATGTGGTAGCCTGGAGGGAGAGCTCTTTAAGCTTTTAGAAAGACCGAAGCACATTAATCACTGGAGGGAAGCGGGGTGTGGGCTTGGCATTTGTAATACTTGTCAGATCAGAAATAGGAGATACAGAGATCAAAAGAGATATTTATGACTTGGAGGTGAAAGGGCTTCACTTTTCTTGTTCTTCTGTGAGTCCTTTTTTTACTGTTTGTTTTGGAATTTTGTTTTTGGTTTTGCTCTGCTGGTCTCATCCTAAAACTCTGGTTATACTTCTGGCCCACACACTGTCCAGGCAGAGAAAAACCATGAGTTATGGGTGCACATTTCTGTGTAACCAGTAGCAAAACAGTGGCCACTGCTTTTGAGTGCCAGCCTGTTTTAGTGCTGCACTTGTCCAGGTACTGATCAGACCCCAAACTGCAGTCAAAGTTAGAAAACTGAGGCTACTTCGGCGCTTGTCTGTGTGAACTAATTAAATGGGGGTATCCAGCACTGACGATTAGGCCTGAAAAACATGCCTGACTTCTTGAAAGTTAGTACTTGGGTTTACTATTATATGCAACAAAGAGATACACACACACACTTTAAAAAAATTACTACAATCAGATCAGCTCTAGAGCATATATATGGCAGATTAGGCCAATGTTGTAAGTTGCCTGTGGCTGGAAGCACTTAACCTGTGATTAGTTAAAGCATTAATTAACATTGACCTTGTTCAACTCTAATCCCGAGACCTTTAGCCCCTGCAGTATGCGGAAGGTTGTTGCTCCTGGCAGGGTACCCTGTGAGGAATGCAATGTAAGCGGCTGTGCGGTTGACATGTTTTCCCTCGTAAAAGCATGGTGTATTAACTGACGTGAGGAGACTTTATTGTAACTCTTCAGCTACACTGCACTTTACATTCCTGAATCTCTGCCACCTGAAGAGATTCTTCAAACTACTGACTTTAAGAGGGGGGTTTGCTAGTACAAGTAATATCCACTTATATACAAATAATCTTTGCTGCAGCTGAAAACTCCCTGGTTTCTTACTAATACCTTGGCTTGAAACATGTCATAATTTTAGCATATATTGTAAACATGCACATTTCCTATATGACCTGGAGTTAATTATTAAAACAGTCTACTTCTTCAGAATAATATATGTCCATATAAAATATGTATTTAGAGAAAGACAAAGAGTATGACTGTAAGAAATCTGTGTGAGTATGAGCAGGTAAAATCAACTTAGAGGTTTTGTAAATAAATACCAACTTTCCCTCTCATAAAATCACACCTTGACTTTTGTTGTACTAATTTCCTATCAGAACTGTCCAGGGGTTTGGCTGCAGTGAGAGCACTGCAGGTATATAGAATTTGCCTGTCTCACAGGAACACTTAAGTGGGGAAAAAATACTCTTTAATTCTGTGGTATATACAAGAGATTGCAGTGAGGATCCCAAGCTCACTGGAGAATGGGCTGGGTGTTAACATGCATTTATAACATGGCTGGCACACAGCCTGATTTTGTACAGCCTTGCAGTTAGCTGGAGCCTCTAGGCAGCACTGCAATATAAATATTCTGAAAGAATAATAGGGCTATTTGTGGCTCTTGAGGGCAGCTAATGTATGCAGCATGTTTTTCAAGACTTCATCTCTTATTTTTCCAAGCATCAAGCAAGAAAGGGGAAACAAACCACATTTTCTGTGCACAGACAGAAGGAATGAGAGGAGGGATGGATCACATCAAATGGATTTTGAGAGAGCCACAAAACACTTGTTGCGTGTTGTCCCGACACTGCAATATGATATTTGCATTGTGATGTTGTATCAATATGTGAGACGATCTGTCTCCTTGGGAGTCTCATGTCTGGCAAGGCAGTTCCCAACTCAGAGGTTCACTTCTTTTAAAGGGATTTTGTCGTTAACATGCTTAAACAGCAGCCAATACTTTTGGATCTCCAGAACACTCTGTGTAGGTTTAAGCACCAAAAATTTGAATCACCTACAATTCCACAGGCAAACAATTCAAATGATTAATTGTACTCTCAAGTATATGGTCATATAACAAAAACCATGTTAGCACATTACTGTGAATAACTACTGTGAATATCAGGCAGTCTTCCTAATGAACAGCATGGCAAAAGAGAGTGTGTGGGCTAAGAAAAATACTCAAGGAGTCTGATTTGTCTCTCAAAAAAGGCCTGAAATGTCCATACCTTTGGACAGACTTTGCACAGCAGGAACTTTCTCTGTCTGTTTATTGCTGATTGAACCCAGCACTGAAGAAATTGCTTGATATTGTTAAATGGGTTATCCCTTGTGTGATATCTTGGTTTTTCGACTGTATTTTAGAAGATGACCGAGTGTGCTGTGTTACTATTTTTACCCCCAGTTTATAGTTTTGTGAGAAACAGCATGTAGAAGTTATAATCCCCTAACTCCTGAGATACATTCCTATGAACTGGTTTTGCTGTGATTATCAGGGTTAGGGTTAGGGTTATTTGCAGCTAGTACTTGGAAAATCTTGGAATCAGTGGGATTTCAGTTAGGATTCTGCAGTAAAAGAGGAATTGTTCGAAGAGAAACTCTGCACAGTAAGTATCACATTTCCTTCTGTTCAATCACAGCTCTTTTCCCATCTTTCTGTGAGGAGCAGTGGGTGAATTTCTTCATGACAGTGTGTATTCAGGTGTACATGCCTCTAACAGCTCAGAAAACCAATAGATCCCAGGAAGCTTTGGGTTTCAAACATGTATTTAAGTGTTCTTAATTAACAACATTTTTTATTCCTTTAGCTCAACCCTAGTTTTCTTTGTATCTGCAGACTCTAACAACAGCTTCCTCGCACTTAGTGCTTTCCTTGCATCAGATTACCTCAGGTCAGCTGCTCCACCGTGACTGTTCCCAGGCTACGTCCATGGCTGAGCTAAGATAATTGACTCTTCTTTCAGAGCAGAGCATGTGACCTCAAATGGCACTACAATTGTGGAAGGATAAGCTCTTGCACACAGGCTGTTACTTCTGAATAGCTGGTACACAGCAGCACAAACATGGGGCACAGCAGTTCCCACAGCAGTGGTAGGATCTGCACTTTTCAGGTGAGGGTGTGCCATGAGCCTGTGAGGTGGAGGCAGTGGGGAGGTGGCTGAGGACAAGGAGCTAGAGAACTCTTGGGACTGGGCAACGGACAATTTCCTTCTAAAGTATTTGTAAAATTTAATTCATGAGTACTGAAACAATGTTTTATCACATCCTGCACTGCAAGTTTAATGGTAGTGGCTGATAATGTCTCAATGCAGGCTTAGCTGCAGACTTGGAAGAGCTCTCCTGTGTTTACAGGAAAACTATCTGCCTTACACTAATCAGTTCCTGGTAGAACCTGTCTTGAATTACGGTTAAAACCAGGGTTGTGTCTGCATTTATCTGCTTCCAGGGCTTTAAGTTTCAGTGTAGGTGTCTGGCATCTAAACTAAAAATCATTAATCCTAATGATAGTCATTACCAGTCACTTCACTGTGTTTATTTTTCCTCTAAAAAGATACATATTCTATATTCATATTTATGAATATATTTCTATGCATATTTATTTATATATATCGTATTTATGTAGAAACTGATTCTAAAGAACAAGCCACTTCTCAGTGGAGATGGCACTTAAAGATACTTCTATACTTAAAGAAGCTACTCTGATGCACAGGTAACGTTCTGGCATTTCTTTTGACAGAAATATGCAGTCAGGAATAATTCTCAATGTTGATACCTTCTATTCCTGCCTATAAGTTGTCTTATGGTAGCACTTAGCAGACTGACTTGACATAGAATCCACGTTACAGGTAGTGCTGGAGACACACATAGCAAGGCAGTCCTCCCCCTGTAATGGAAACGGGCTGACAGAGGACAGAGGAAGGAAGACACCCATTAGTGTCACCAAGCAGGTGAACAAGAGTCAGAAACAACCCTTCCTGGGATAATTCATGCTCTGCTGGAGCCATAGACTACCACTGTGATATACAGCTCTCTTTCTACAAATTTGCTGGGACACCAAGGAGCCAATTTTATTTCTTCCATTAGTAGTTCTGTGTTGCCACTGTTCTACCTTCAGCAACTGTAAGACCCTGTGTAAAGGCTGGACTCTACACTACCTCAGCTGTGAACAAGGTGGAATGCTGCTGAGCATATGCCAAGGAACTGTCTTGCACAGAACCACAGGGAAAGGTGGGGAAGAGTCCTTGAGCCCTCATAACCAGAACAGGGGCTGCACCACCCTTCCTGCCTTGCCTGTTATGAAGAATGGTACAAGTCCCAGGACTCTGCAGTCAATTCCATCCCAGTACTCCATCATCCCCAAAGTTAGAAAATTACACTCCTTCAAAATTACACTCCTTCATATAACTTCTCTTGGCTTCAAGATGAGCCATTACTGCTTGTTATACTTACCTACACTTTTTTTCCCCTTTGAAACTATTATATCTGTTATTTTGCTGTTCAGTTTACTCTTCTGTTTACCTAAACAACTGCAATTCCTTTGTTTTTCCCTTATGCCTATGGACTTTGTTGCTCTGCTTATTCTCATCACTCAACTCTGGAACACTTCCAATTGGGCCACATTTTTCTTGTCCTCTCACTGGCTGGGAGCTGGGGCTGAGGGAGGGAGTGGAAATCCTATCTTAGCAAAATCCCTGGTATCAAATTCTGCAAAGCAGGGGTGGGGCAAGCAGGGAAGAAAAGCAGAAGTTGGAGAAATCAGAGGATTTAGCACGGAGAAGTGCAAAACAATGGACTTTGCAAAGAACTACTTAAACTGAACACAAGTACGTATACAAGCACACAGGGATTTTGTTTTACTGTGCTGCAACCTCTCTGGAGGAAAAAAAAAGTTGTTACTGAAGACATCATCTCTATATGCAGAGCTGGTAAAAAATAAAGAAATATTAAAAATGTCAGACTGTACGAAAGAGGGAAGAATAATGTAGAACAACTTAAAGTAGGATTACATTGATGGGTGTTACAGCTCCAATTAAAATACTGCATTCAGTTCTGGTTGCTTCAGTTCTAAATGGCCATTGCAGAGACCAAGGCAGACAAGAGCCCAGCAAAATTATTAAAGACATGCAGGAATGGGAGAGTCTATGCCAGACGAAGTTAAAAAGTACTCGGATGACTTAATTTGAAAAGTGCAAAGTAATAGAGGAAATAACAGACAAGAAATAAAGAATTTCATTCTGTCCCATGGCCTAAATGCAACTTGGTTCTTGATGAAATAAAAAGGCACAAATTTAATATGGATCAGAGGGAATTTTGTTCCCAGCACAGCATAATAGCCAGATACCTTGGTCTGACTTTTGTGTGCCTCTCACAGTTCAACGCAAGACAGAAATACAGCAGTGTTTTTAAGCTATTTCTGATAAGAGGATCACTGCTCTGTGTCATAGGCCAGATCTGCTGCTACAGGACAGCTGGGTCATCTGGGTGGCCAGTGTTCCCATATTGCTCAGGACTGAGCCCTTGCTGACCACTCTGCTGCAGAAGTGCTTCGTTTTCCATAAACTTCTGCTGCAGATAATCCTACTTTGTACAGTGCACTTCCCTAGTCATTGGTTTCCAGTACTCTCAAATGTATCTGAGCTGGTGGTTGCCGAGTTCAGTTGAATAAACAGATCTTTCAAGGGAAGCGCTTTTTCATGTTGTGTTTTCTGTAGAGGCATAAACAGCGTTTTTCACCTTTTGTTGTTGTCTGAACAATGTAAGCAAAAATATTGCTGAGGATCACAAAGTCTGATATATCTTGGGAATACATTATCTATCAGGAGTAAAACAGAGGTAGAAGGGAGGAAAAATTCTTAATAGTTGCAACTCTTACTTGTTTCATGACTTAGGAAAACTGCTTCCCCTTGAGATAACCTGTGTAGCTCCATGTGAACATTCTCTCCAGTGTTTTATCTTGATTCAGCTAAGATGGCTACTACTACCCAGAATATGCCAGCTGGTTTGAGAAAAGTTGAGGTCAAGGAAATAAAGCTCGAGATTACACCAGTTCAAAGAAGATGATAACTGAAGTCAAGAAGAATTTCATGGACTTCCTTCAAGTGTCTCTATTTGCATTTATACTACTGTAATAACTTCATGGATGTTTGAAGCAGCTTTTCCATCAAAAAACTGTTTCTGTCATGTTGGGAGCATCTCTAAAGCTACCCATTTGGGCTTTGGTTTTAATTAGGCTCAAGAAAGGGTACTCTTAATTAAAGTTCATGATTGAAGGAGATCTAGGAGCATTCCATGACTGTTGAAAGAGAGGATTAGAAAGGAATTAACTCCTGAAGTTCTGGTTTTCTGGCCATCTATTGGACCCTGCCAGAATTCAGTGCTAATTGCTTCATGAACAGAAGGGATAGCACAGCACTGTCTGGCAGTAGAAGCAAGAACCTCTCCTTCCTTGTGCATCCTGGAGACTCGTTTGGATAAAGGAACAGAACCTTTATTATCATAGCATGGCTGGTTCTATCCTTGTACAGACATGATATTGTCTGTACATAGAAGTTATTGGGCAGTGACCAAGAGCGTGCATTTGAACTGTATTAAGCGAAGCTGCACCGGTGCCTGCAGTCAGAGGGCTGCCACTCCACACAACAGCATATGCTGTCCCAGCAGCACCAGGAGAGGAGTTACTGCAAAGCAGGTTGTAAGCCCTAAATTACAGAACATCCCTTTATGGAGCTCTGTCTCTGCTGACAGGCAGGGAAGGGCAGCTGGGGAAATGTCTGTGGAGAGCTTGTATGCCAGCTGTGAGAGGGGCCTGACTAAGTGGAAGCCAGACAGCTCTGTAGATGTGTCAGGGCACCCTTAGAAGGAGGACATTTTTGTTAACTCTAGGCTTTCTACTCCACCTGTGAGACTACTTGTATGTGGCTCAAGGAGAACAAGTGTGATTGCAGAACAGAGAATAGTGGGTTTCTTTACCAAGGAGGGTGCAGGTTGATGATAACTTTGAAGACTTTAGTGGCACAGGGAAGAGATATTCAGTTAGTGAAAATACCCAGTACTTGAGGAACTCTTTGGCCTTGGATGATAAAATTGGTAACCTGAAAGAATCCTATTTAATTGCTTATAGAGAGAGGAAAAAGGTTGAACTCTGTGTTGTCCAAAACACAGACCAAGGCCTTAAAGCTGCAGATCATAGAGGGAAAGCATTTCTGAGAAAAGAGTAATTTGAAATGGTCATCCTCCAGGAACTTAGACTATTCACCTAGAGGAAAGCATTTGAAGGAAAAAGAGTCAAAATGCAACACCAGAGAATTTATGGCATCCTGGGTTTAACAGACAATGGGATTATTTAAGTAAACGTGATACAGAAAAAAACTTATAAAGGGGGCTTGGCAACAACAACAGCTGAAGCTAAACAATAAAACAATGCTAGCTACAAAATTATATTTTACATCTGCACATGGCAGGTCCAAAGGGTTGTGTCTGGTTGCTCAAAAAATAAATTTATATAATGGTAGATAAAATGCTTTTTATAATGGTATGATATACTTAACAGTAAAAAGTCTGGGGTAAGGATTGGACTTTGAAATCACTCTAATTGACGTTACTAAGATTTCAAGAGTCAGACACTGTTTTTTAGTGTGGTTTGACCAGCCCCTCTCCTAAAAATCTCTGTGCACTTCATAACAGCCCTCTAACTACAATTGAGTGAGGTGATTTTCCTTGGCTCACAAATCAAATTGCAGTGACAGACTGGGATAAGAGTAGAAGAATTAAAACTCTCAGCACTCCTTATTCTTGCCACTAGATCAAACTCGTGCTTCCACACTTCAGCACAGTACAGCCTTCTTTAGGAAAAACCACTTTAAACAAACAGATGAAGTGCACATAATATTTTTACTCCTCAAAATCTGGAATACTATATGCCATTAACACTGAGTCATTGAAATTGCTCCAAAATGAAATATTATAGTGTGTTGTGCCAATGCCTTGAAAGTCTTTGTGTTAAGATTTCAACAAGAAAAAACAAAACAAAACTCCAAACCTGAAATTTTCAGTCTAGGCATCACATTGCAGTCCTAATGCATGGGAAATATCAAAGTATTATGAGCCATCATGTCCACACAGAGAGGCAGATAAAAGCCTAAAGTTGACAAAGATCAGACTGCAAATAGGATACACATTTAACTGACGATAATTAACCACTGGAACAGATGGTGAAGGGATGTGGTAAATTAATCGCCTAGAGTCTTTAAATCAAGATTGGATGTCCTTCCTTCTGAAAGAGATGGCACAGTTCAGCTATAAATTATTGGGCTTGAAGGTGGTATTGCTGGGTGAAATGCTCTGGACTGTGTCATATGCAGGAGGTCAGAGTTGATGAGTATAATGGTTCATCCCTCCAGACCTTGCTGTCTATGAATCCGTTATGTTAGCTTGAAAAGTTTTACATTTTAACAAAGCAGTTACAGACTGTTAGGTTCACAGTGTGTAGTTTCTGAAAGACTCTTTCACTCCATGTTCTAAAAAGTCTGAATTAATCTTGTTAATATTGTTTAAAACATGCAAGTGTAAAATATGAACACATTTTCTTTTTAACACATAGATTCCCATATCTCACGAGAACAAAAAGTGATCTTTATACTTTCTCACATGTTCATTGCCCTTGGGCAGGTAGGTGGTAGAAAATTTTCTTCTCCATCGCTCTCTCGAGTGATGTGAAGGAAGTGAAGTGCCCTAGGGTAAACAGGGGCTCATCACAGTGGCACATCCCCACTTTTGACTGCTTGACAAGTTCTGTGACAGAGGACTATTCCAATGCTCATGGCTGTGGCAAAACTGTGGTCTGCTGCTCCCTAGTCTGCTCTTTTTTTGCCAAAAGACCAGTCTACCATGTGATGGTTCCTACTTGTCTCTTCAGAGTGATAAGTCAATGAATATGCTTTTGGTATCTTTTAGGTAAGACGTGGGCTAGGATTCAAATGCCTGAACACAGCATCTAGTACTACCTCGGACACTCTTGAATATCCTGCCTGAACTTCAGCTGTTACTGTGATGGGTGTGAGTCTCTAACCCCATAGTCTGGAGCTGGAAACAAGATAGAGTAACCAAGGCCACATGGACTGGCACAGAACGCCAGTATTAATGCCCTAATCACTCCTGAAATGTTTTTGGTCATTAAAAATGCCAGTGAGTTCTTGGTGAGTCCTAAGAAACTGATTTAATCAGGCTGCAACTTGGAATATTACTTTCTGCTACCCAAATTTTATCCTCACAGTTTTATTTGCTTATTTACAGCCTTTACTGTCTGTCCAGATATCCTGTGTTGTGGTGCTGAACACCTCTATGCAGTTGCTGAGTTTCAGAATGCACTCAACTGTGGTGATGCTCCTTGGCAGATACACTGTTTTGAAAAATGTTTTGGGATCAAAAGTATGTCTTAGTATATCTTCAATGTTTAAGATCCCAAAGCACTCAGTAATAGTTAGATATAGAAAATCATGGGTTTTCCTCTCTTATTACAGAACAAGATTATCAAGACATGATTTATGATCTTTGGGGCTTCTGATTTTCTAACATTCAACTTTTCACTTTTCAGAGACATTCAAGGGGTCATTCAAAGAGAGAGACATCAGAGCTCTTTGCGAGTGCTAAAGTGAACAACCCATGGTAGAAACACCCCAAAATTATAATTTGCTTCTTAGAAATCTTGGTCCTAGCATATTTTCATTGTCATTCCATGCACATGTTAATACTCTTTGTGATTATAAGAAACAGCCTTGTATGTCTACAAGGCAGTTTTTAGTCAAAGCACCAGGGAAATAACATTTTTAATATCTAGCTCCCTAATGCTGCTTCAGTTAAATCAGTTTCTTTTTTCTCCTTTCTCTTTCCTTAATTCTGATTGACCTTCCATACTCATTTGAATTACATTATTTTTCTGTCTTTGTCTAGTCTCAAAGTTTATAGTCCCTTGGTTAAACAACCATAAACATTCAGCTCCACTCATATATAACCAAGATTAAAGCTGTATATATAAATCTAGCAGCAGAGTAGTATTTTTGCCGACTCTTGAATTGTAGCTCTATTTCTTCAGTAATGACTGAACAATAATTCATAATATTAATTTTTTCAATCCCCACATAAATAAGCAAACCAAAATCACAACAAATATTTTTGCTGACCAGGGGCTATGTAAACACCTGAGAAACTCAGGTTATATCTGTGAACAAAATGGGGCTATTGATTCTTTCCATGTAATTATGTTCCACTTGAATCACAGTTAGAAGTTGTACAATAGAGCAATCGGAGAAAAAGAAAGGCCATTGAGTCAACTTCCCTCCACAGTATCCTGTAGAGTGTCTGTGATCTCTTGCTTAGGTATACAGTAATCTAATCTGCCGTGTACTACTTCAAGCTCATTTATTTTCTGAATCCCACACACACTCCTACACTTGCAGCTGTGTTCAGCTTTGTGGGGGATCCCACAGGTCTGCCCAGGCAAATATCCGTACGTGGGTTTACATATTGCAGGTGATATATGAATATACTGTAAAGGTTGCTGTGTTCAAGCTCCCTGCACACCATTTTGAAGGCACAGCATTGCTAACTAAGGTAAATTTCCCTCATCTGCTCGTGTTTTCAAGTCCATTGTTGGCTGCAGCACTCATTGCTACTTCAGGTCCTGTGGGAAAGTGTGAAATCAAAGCTATGGACCCTTGCACAAGGTTTGCTGCGGGCTCTGTTTTGTTCATGGCACCCCACAGGGTTCCAGCACAGCTCCTTCTGGCAGTCCCAGGAGAGAGGCACCAGGTCTAACACTCTGTAGGGCTTCAGGAGAAAAGCTCTCCCACCTTTGCTTGGAGTTGTTTAAGCTCTGCACCAGAACAGGCTATCAGTAAACAGCTCTGTGGCAGCCATCCAGACCTCTCATGTAAGTGATGGTCCCATTTCTAGACAGCCCTCCTTTGACAGTCTGCACTAGCAGCTCTCTGCATGGCAGTCTCTTTTCTCCTACTTCACTTTCCTAGGATTGCTTTTTGCTCACTCTCCTCTTGTTCCCTCCTTCCAAACTGCACTTCTCCTCACAGAAATTCCTTGGTAAGCCCTGGTCTCTAACCCACTTCACACCCTAACAAGATGCTTTTTACCTATAAAAGCCAAGACACTTTGTCACTGGTCACACTTTAAAGTGCTTTATGTAGCACTCTTGTTCATACTGCACATTAACTGCCTTTTACATTTCCTGCTGCACCTGCGCCTCTCTCTGCCCCCAGTGCCCAGACAGATGGGAAGCTGTATCCATCTCTCTCACACACAGGACCCTGCAAGCACAGAGTCTGGTCTTGCTGTCAGGTGGTTCCCCCATAAAGCTCTTCACTTTAAGTTAGATTAAATACCCAAGGGGTTTGGCAGATTCATACTATCTGTTTTCCCACTCAGTCCTGTTTTTAAAATTCTGTACTCCAAACACAAATAGAGAGTGATGGAAGCTAATCTCTGCTTTATCTAATTTTGGGGTACAGACTCTTAGTCTGCTGAATAAGCTTGGGTGACCTATCTCCCAGAGAGAGTGCTTTCAGAACCTGAGCTTTCCTACAAACCAAAATAAATTATAGCTCCCTGGTTGCTAAGAAGAGGAAAAGAAATTTGATGAATATACTGTGTTTTCAAGTCTGGATCTACAGGAAGAGGTTTTGTATTGAGTCACATAATGTAGCAAGGCAAAAAATAGGCAAGGTTTTGGACACATAAGTATTTTTCTGAATGTGCAGGCAGCCTGACCTGTATTTGAGCCGAAATTTTGCCTGCACTGAATATGTCAGGGCATTACTTATCCAGCTTCATAATGCTGTATCAGCCTTAGCAGGAACTCTTTCATTTTAGTGACTGGAAACTGTAGCAAAAACAGAAAAATGCAGATCAGAGGGAAAAGTCTTCCTAAAGGTGGGGGGTCTGGGAGACAGAAAAAAAAAAAAAAAAGAGAAGAAAAGAAAAAGAAATAGAAAATAGAGGATGGAGCAGTAATTGGGCCCAACCACAGCAGTCTGGCAAGAGGAAGTTACTTTCCTTCTAAGTCAAGTCAATAGTGAGGTAAGCAACTAATAAATAATAGAATCTCTACAGAAAACCAACTTTTCGTCTTGTTGCAAACCTCCTGTCAATATGGGAGAAGGTCTGTAGGAGGTAGAGAGCCCTTGATTTATTTACACAGGGATCATGATTAGAATTAAATTCCCTTAAAGGAATGTCTTGTTTCCTCCTCCATCAATGAACAGCTTCTCAGAATCAGCTCCTGATTACTCTTTCCCTGGTTTGCTGTAGCTGGATGTTTCTCAGATGATAGCTAAAACTGGTAAACAGCACGATCTCTCTAGCAAAGTAATTCAGGTCTGTCCCTCAAGCAGTGCTTCAAGCTCTGGATCCATGTGTAAACACAATGCCCAGTGTGTGCAGTTTGGTTCAGATAAAGGAACTGGCTTTTGTGTGTTAAAGCCTGACACCAGACAGCAGGAAGACACTTCTTGAAACCTATCCTTAGGAGCCACCAGGAAGATCAGACCTCATCTTCCACTCAAGAAGAAAGAGATGGATGGAGCTGGAGGCCACCCAACTTCTTTAATCTTAAAAGTGTCTTGGCAGTTTGGTAACACCTGATGCAGGTTCAAGACCTGAAGGCTGCTTTGTTTTATGCCTTGGCTAAAAGAAAATGAAAGAGGAGTTCCCAAGGATTCTTAGGCCCATGTGTAGCTCTCTTTGAAGGCCAAAGGTCCCCCAGGTCAAGAGTTAAAGAATGTGTTTTTTAGGAAGATACTACTTAGTATTATAAAAACTGCACTTGCCTAAATTAAAGAAAGGGGAAAAAAGGAAGGTAAGCAACATTAGTTCTCTTATAATTTCATCCTGAACACATGGAAAAATATTTTAAAGTTTGGAATGAGAAAACCAGTCTTCTTCACCACTGTTAGTAACAGCCAGATCTGAGTTACAAACACTTGATCCAGCAAGTACTGAGCTTCACTGTCAATAAAATTTTATTCCTAGTTTTGCCATGACTCATTGCTATGAGATAATCATAGTTTGCTTTCATGTTTCTGTTCTTCTTCCTATGCTAGAACACAGGAGCTGGGAATCTCATGCCTGGACCAAACTTTGAACAGGAAGTGGGAAGCTTTGTTCAAGTTCTCTAGTTACTACTGTCAAATGAGCAAGTGCTTTAAAATAGCATTGTAGCTGTTTGTCCTGGAGTTGGGAATAGGAGTAATGGGAACAGCATGCTTACATTTTGTTCCCAACTGGCCAGGGAAAAAGAATATGTATGAAATATATGAATTTAAGGTGTTGTATGTGAAACATGGCCTGGTAACTAGAGACTTGGGATAGCTATGCTAATATAGATTTTTTATGTGACTTGCGGTGAGTTGGTTAATAAGCTTTAAATTTAAGACATTTGTATTTACACAGTTGTTAAGAGTGTAACTCATTAAAGGCTTAAGGTACCCAGCAGCTGGTAGCAGGAGTGTCAGCTCAATGGCTACAACGCACACATTCACAGTGGGCTGGGATAACCCAGCTCTGTGCTCATTCTTCTGAGAGTACGAAGTAAAGCTGTAAGAGGATGCAAGGACCAGGCTCACAACTGTGGTATTTATGGGTACTCAAAACCCACCCAGGAGACTTTGCATCATTCTGTTTAGGCGCTGGTGTCTTTACATGCTGTGCATGCACAGGGAGGAAGAAAGCAAGGAGACTAGTGGCTATATGAAATCTGGTCGAGGTTGTGTCTTCATTTCAAATTACTGCATTGAAGTGGTTTCCTTGCAAGACAGCATTTTGAAATTAGTATTTTTGTCTTTGACCTCAGATTGCTCATGACAGCACCGGAACAGTTTGTATGGAGTAAACAATATATATTAAAGTATCTTGCATTATTCTGCTCCTGCTGGGTTGAGATCCTTGTGTACACATGCAAGTTTGGGAAAAGTAAATCTGATGTATCTTTGCGGCTTTTCCCCTTGACTTCTGGGTAATCGGGACCCTTCTATATTTTCTCCCTTTGTAATACCCCAAGATGCAACTCCCTTTGGGAGTTCCCTAATCTGTGTATCAGTGGCAATCCTATAATCCCATATAATTGTATTAGTCTCAATAGCAGATTAGCTCCAAGTGCCCCTACAGACAAGGAGCTGTCAGCTCTGCTATTGTTTCCCACTTAATGTGATTCCAGACAGCAAAGAAGAAAAGCAGCTGAGAGCCCTCTGTCTCACATTACAGCCCGCAGTTTCTAAACCAATTAAGAAAAAGGGATTTACAGTCAACTGGATTAAGGGCTCTGTTTATATTATCCCATATTTCTTTTTATAATACCTTCCATTTTCTATCTAGCCTTGCAATCAACTGCCTCTTTCTCTGCCTTTTGAAACACCCATCCGTGTCCTTACCTATCCATTTACCAATCCATCTCACATGTAGGATTTCAGCCATCTGTCTGGCTAACTTCACCAGCCTGCTTTACTGCATATTTGTTTAGAGAACACATGGTGTATGAAGCATACCCAGTAATGTTGAGATTAAAACCAATGCCTGATTTCAGATCAGTTTCAAGATGACCTCACTAATAAATATTTGAGAGACAGTGTTTGGGCAAATTTCTCCTTTCTGCTAGCTAAAACATTCTACCACCATCCTTAGCAGAGCCACCAATGCTGGCATGTAAACAGCATGACAGTCAATCATTATTAAGCAAGAAAATGGTACCTATAAAATCCTGCAACACTCACAGAGAAAGAGACAAAATGAAACTCCAATAGGACCATGTTAATAAGATGAAAGGTCATCTTGCCAGTTTGGTCCTCGATCTGGTCAACTAAGTAGCAGATCAAGGATAGAAAATGACATTTTGCTCTCACAGAGGTGTCTCCTTTGCTATGAAAAGAGGTAATGATTTCTGGAGGATGTGGGCTAAAACACCACTACATCTGAGAACTGACATCAGCAGTCAAGACCCTGGGATTTGGTTGCCACTATGGTTTGTGCATACACATACATACAAAAAGTCAGGCATCAGCTACCAACAGTAATTGTTTTCTTTTACTTGATCAAAATAAATCAATAAAATAACATTAGCATAATCCCTATTGCCCAAAACGTCTCTGTTATCATCCTGCAGGGATGATACCTTGCATTCCCTTGAATTCAGCATAAGTTCACACTAAGGAACATTAACATGTTCAGATGATTGCAATTTTATATGCTTTCCTAGATGGAAGTTTCCCAGTGAATATGTTTCTTACTCCTTTGTTCCTATGACAAAATTAGTTTGGGGCTGTCTTTTCTCTGAATGGAGATTCTTATCCTATTTAATACCATTTCTCAAAAATATTTTTTCCCAATCAGCTTAATATTTAAACAGGTTTAAATTTTAAATCTCACGGTACAAATCCACTTAGATTTCCAAATTACAGTAATACTTCACCAAGTTTCATTTTTAAGGCAATGTAATATGTATAATTCATTCCATGAATCTTAGATAAGGTTGATATTACGATACAGTGCAATTTGCTGCCTTGCAATGAAGCTTTACAGCTAAGGTGAGTTCTTCTACTTCAGGCTGTAGCTTTATTACAAATGGCTTTAAAAGAAATAAGGATGAAAAATGAGAAATGAAGTGTTCCAATAGCTGGAGAGCTCCACAGCCAATGGCTCTTTTACCACTTGTGCTTGTTCATGGAGTGCTCACGGCAAAGTACTGCTCCACCTCACAGTTTCCTTGGGGCAAGGAGACTCTTTCATTGAATGAGTTGCCTTCATTACACCTTTGAACCAGATATTTCTGAGGAAAGCTCAGGGAAAAGTATAAACAACTGAGGCTGTGAAAGGATTGATGACAGCCTAAAGAATAAAGCAAACAGGCAAAAGTTTTTAAAAGCAATGATTATTTTTCAGAACTTTAACAGCTAGCTGGGTCCCAAATGTAATGCATCTAAAGATGGACTGTTTTTTTCAGCTAAGTATTCCTTGGCCTTAAAGCCACCAACCAAAACCAGTAAGAAAAATCCAGAAGCACTTGAATTCCAAATAAGCCAATGAACTCTTTGCATGAAGACACACCAGGCCTAGAAATTGTAACAATGCCTGCTCCAGGTCTTTTCTGACCTCAGTGAGTACCATTAGATGGTTTGCTAAAGATTCCCAGTATTCCAGTAACAACAACTGCTTGAAACCCTCTTTGATAACCAGTCAGCAGGGAAAATTACTCAAGCCAGGCACCTAAAAATGGAGATACCCCAAATAACAAATAAATCCTGACCCTGGACCAGCTGAGTGCTGCTTGTATGACAGCAGCTGATTCAGAAGCCAGATGGCAAATGAACCTTATACTGTTATATGATGATGCAAAATCATTCAGGATCCAGATGGAGCTGGATTGCCAGCTTGACAGTCTTAATGCAGGCTGCTTAGCACCTATTTTCCAATAGTGGTATAGTTACCTCCAGTGCTCAGAGAGATTTTTGAAGCAGCCTGAGTGTACACTCTGGGATGGCCTAAGGATATAAGAAGGCATTAGCCTTAAGGTGAACAGTTGCCAACACTTCAGCATTTCTCAGGTTGTCAGGCCTTGGCCTGGCCTGCCCTAGCAGAGCTGCTGCAATCAGCACTGGTGGAAGCTACATTTCTGTTCAGAAACATTTGCAAAATCCATTAGAGTAGACACAAGTTGTGAGCATAGCTTCCAAAGCTTTCAGACAGTAGCAATCCAGAAAAACAGATGTTTACTCAGAAGTCCTGTACTGTTCATAATTTGAAGATGCTACTGCCATGGTGTATTTCTGTCAACTTGCCCAGAATCAAATCTCTTAGTGATAACCACGGAGGGGTAGGAACATCCAACTCATCATGGAGAGGTGGAATCAGCTGAATACAGAAATGCTTGGTTGGCAAAGAAAGGATGCGTATTGGAGGGGTTATTAAAGAGATCTTCTGTATTCACCTTCAAAGATATTTCTGGAGACACTTCTCCTTCTCTATACTGTTCTTTTTTTAGGGAAGACCATTTGAAAATTTCCAAAATTCGTATCTGTTTGGAAGATTCTGCTCTTACTTTCTTTTTCCTGAAAATTTTGCATAGGAAAAAACCAGAAGTGGTATGGTGACAATAAAACAGGCAAGACCAGCATCTGAAAACCAGTGAACAGATGTTTAGTACAAGTTTACAAACAATGTATGTGTGATTTTTAAAATCTGGTTTGCTCTTTTGTATAACAAAAGGTTGTATAAATTTCTAAGAAGGGGCTAATTTCAATGTGTTTTTACATCAGGAATATCAGGACTGGCAGTTCTTGTCTTCCATAGTTTTGTAGAAAGTCTTGCAGGATGTTTATCATTGCACCTTTATCACTGTAAGTCAGCATTCTTATCAGACAAAAAGAAATTGTAAACAGTTTTAAACAAGCTGAAGATAAACCTCATCACTTGCTGACTGATCAACTTCCAGTCTTGTGGGTTTTATATTGGGATAATTTTGGTAACTTCAGTAACTGTATAATTTTCCTGGGATGACAGTACCTGAAATTTTAACATAGGAAGAAGCCATGGCTGGAGGTAGAGATACTCCTCAAAAAAAGCAAACATTTTTTTCTGACCCTTATGTTATATTACAAGAAAGAACACAAAGCCACACCACCGTGCATTTTGTCTGATGCCAGTAGCCTAGTAACCCAACAGAAAAGCTCCTTGATAAAGTATTTGTTCATTAGTTTCCTTCTTTTTGTTAAGGCTGAGAGCCTCCCTCTGCACAACATTTTTGAGACTCACCTCTAATCCATCTCGTCTCAGATAAAAATAGGATTGATATTACTAACGTTGCAAACAAAGTAAAACAATCATTTAAATATCTTTGTATATGATAAAAAGTGTAGGAGGCCTTCCTCTACCAGTTTTTTTTCACAGCATCTCTGGTTTCAGTTCCTTTCCCAAGAAGTCTACTAATTATTAGGTCCTGTAGGCAAAGCAATGGGTTAAATGAATCCAAAAGGCTTTTGGGCAAGGTAGAGTTACTTCTTGAGAAACAGTTGACTATAGTGGTAATATCTGCATAATGAAATAAGCAAATGAATCTGAAATGCAAACCCAAAACTTATTTTCTAGTACCCACAGCATGAAAAAGTCAGTCATGAGAAATACATTCTCAGCTCATCTTCTGTGTTGAGTAATATTGCCAATACACTGATGTCTACTTCATAATGTTCCCTCTTGCATTTACTGTGTGTGTTCTCCTAACTGCAAAGTTTTTCCTGACTGCATTTAAACTTTTTGAACATACATAAATTTTATATTTTAGATCTAATAGTTACTATAAAACCTGTAGGTAATAAAAAACAGGCAACCATAAAAGCAGTTTTTTTACCTTGATTGTGATGAAGTTACAGCTTGCCTTTATGATTAATCTTTTATAGGTTGTAAAGCACACAGATTATATGGCATATGAACCCACAGCAAATACCACATAGCAGCAATCTAATACATATCACCAGAAACAATTTAGCAGTAAATTTTTTCCTGTTAACTAATAAATGCCACAAACATCCACTTTATATGTAAGTCTTGCTAGACATTTCAGAGCACACTGTCAAGTAATTTAGGGACTGGATTGGATTTGGGGAATAAAGGAATGTAAAAGAAAAAGAATGCCAGGCGATACAAATCTGAAGATGCACAGGAGACGTTAATGTGTGGTTTTAGTAATGTTTTCCATTTAAATTATCCTAAAAGTACTGCATTTCAGTTTGCAACACCCTAAGTTAGTGCAAAACAATGAGAAAATGCCATGGACTATGAAGAGGCAAAACTCTGTTGCCTGAGTTAACAAAAGACAGCAGTGCAGGAGAGCATTGGCAGTGAGCAGCTTTCTGGATGCTTACAGTGTCCTGGCTTATAGCTGGCTGTTTTAACATGCTTGTGATAGAACAGATTTTAAACAATAAATGGAAACTTATTATTTTCCAATTACACTAATGTAAGCAAAAGTACTCAAAAATTAACTGACATGAATAGAAATGCTTCAAGTTTTCCCGCTTACTATGATTTTCATTCGTTTAACCCTCTTGATGTTCAGATCATTCAAATTACAAATATGGTCAGTATAGAGTTGCGTAAAAAGTAGGGGTGTATATTGATTGATTTACCTAGACAGGTTTGTCTATTAAACAGATAGTTTTTATTACAATGCTCTTGCCCAAATCTATAGGTATTTAGAAGTGCATTAGTTTTAAGATTTTCTAACAAATTCATTCCATGAAGATACCTGCGCATGAGTGTGAACTGGCAAAATCCACATCTTTTAAAGTTTGCTATTTCTCTGTCTGTACCTGAGAGCCCAGTGAGATAACAAGGGACATAGGGACTGATTCTGAACACACTCATTCACTGCAAGAAGCAATAGCAAATACTCTGTGATTCAGCACATAAAACTAAATTTTTCTCAGGTCTGTGCATCCAAAGGACCCTTTCCCAAAATCATTTCCAGTGCTGTATTTAAGATAACCCACGTAGTCTGTAATTTCTCTTGTACTTTGGAGATAATACAAGGCCAAGGTCTGAGAGGGAACCAAGAGGAGCAGACTTACCTGGCTTGCAGACCTCTGGTCACCTTCAACTTGATCCTTTGCCATTCCTCTGATGATGCCTCAGAACAACGCATCCCAGCCACCAAACATACCAGAAAGCAGCAGCACCTGACCCATTTCACCTGGCTGCCCACAGCATGAGGCTGTGGAGGACAAGTTCCAGGCCTCCCACTCCATGCAGGACTTCAGCAGGGCATCACCTCTTTGTGTCAAGTGCTGTTGTGTGGAAGTCTCTTACTCACACTGTGGCTCAGCTCAGCCATCGTGGCTCCTAGGATTTCCCCTGTTGTGTGTCATCATTGCCATGCAGAGAGCAGGAATGGGAGCAGAGTCAAATCAAGTCAGTACATTCACTCCTTTTTGCCACCACAGCAGTGTCACTGTGGCCCAGGCCCAGGAGTTGAGCCCTCACAGGCATACCTTCCACAAAGTCTCCGAGTGCCCTGGTCTATGCACATCTGTACTTCCTCCTCGGGGCACTCCAAACCAGGGCGCTGCTCCCCTCGTGTGGGGACCGGTCCTGCCGCCATCCTGCCGCCTCTGTGGGCAGCAGAGACTCGAGGAAGCCCTGGGGTTCCCCACCTACCCTGCCTGCCCCATGTCCCTGTATGGCGGGCAGCCGTGCATCCCGCCCGGGCACTGCGGGGCTGCCGCGGCTCCCGCACCGCGGAGAGGTGAACGGGATCACCCGGGAGAGGAGGTCAGAGCCCGCGTCCTGCTGAGGGGAGAGCAGCCAGAGCTGCTGAGGTGATGGGTGCCAGCGCCGGCTGAGCGAAGAGCTGCCAGTGCCAGCGCTGCCTCGCTGAGGTGATGGCCATCAGCGCCCTGCTGAGGAGATGCCCTCAGGTGCCCGCAAGGGCGGTGGGTGCTGCCTTGCTGAAGAGACGGCAGCAACCCTCTGAGGAGATGGACGGCAATACCCTTCTGAAGAAATGGTCACCAGTGCCCCCTGAGGAAATAAATGGTGGTTGTTGCCTGCCAAGGAGATGGGCTGAGGAAATGGATACTAACACCGCAGAGAAGAGGCTGTCGGTGCTGGGTGGCCGGTGGCACAGCGGGAAGGCGCCAGGTAACTCCTGGGTGCTGTGGGGCAGCCTCAGGCACGGTCCAAATAGCAATCTTATTTGGGGGTGTCCTTCAGGAGTAAAGCTGATCCACACAAACCTTCTTTGTTCACACTGTTGACAAAATGGGGAGAAGCTTTTGTTTGTTGCTTTGCTGTGGGTTTGAACAGTGCTTTATAACAGCACTGTAAACCCTTCACAAAGCAATGGAGAAAAGCACTGGAGCCATCACGGGCCACATAAACCAGGCGGCGCAGGAAGGGCCATGGTGACAAGCCATGCTGAACGGAAATGCCTTCTCAGCCAGAGCTGCTTTTTTACAAGCTCTGTGATTTACAAGGAAGTGCTTGAACTATTTGAAATAATTAACCTATTTAATGAATTGAGTTTCATACTCACTTTTCAAATTGTCATTGAATATGCTCTAAGTTTTGTAAACATACTTGCAATTATTTCAGAAGTGGCTCATAAGGGTTGTCATCCAATACATTTCTCATTAATTGTTTGCTGCTCTGCTTTGAAAGCAGACTGTTTATCTCTGTGCTTGATGGCTCAAGTTTTATGGCATTCCCCTGAACTCTTAGGCCCCTTTTTCAGCTTGTTGCTTGAACAGTTACTCCACAAATAATTCATGGGAATATGCTCTATCCATTTACATAGACTTATAAGCAACGCTTGAGCATTTTGAGCATTTTTTAAGCTATGAAGCAGATAGTGTGAATGTTTGTAGAATAACAGAAGAAGATTTGGGTGGAAGTGGAACTACCACTAAAAACAAGCCATTTTGTTCAAACAAATGTGCTCCCACTTTCTCCTCTAGCTTTCATTGAAGAAATACCAAGGTATTAGATACTCGTTCTTGCTGTATCATGAAATAATTCTCACAGCGTTAAATAGATGCAACTCTACCATTGAATTGTGTGATCAAAATGTTTTTCTTTTATGTAAGCATAGGGGCTGGATGGAGAGTTTGTGGAACTCCTCCTCATGTCAGTACCACAAGATTCTGGGAATGGCTCATTAAGAGTGGGGAAAGAGCATGTGGCATACCCCATTGCTTCTCCTCTGTGGGTGAATAGCATCAATCTGTATGTGACGAGCTCTACATAAGATTGTGGGGATTCCTTTTTTCATTACACTCCGAAAAACTCTCAGAGAATCTAGAGTCCTTCATCAGCACTTTGTGTGTTTATATATATATAAATAAGAAACAGACAATTCTTTTCTATTAACTGTAGCTCCCAGATTGCAGATATATTTTTCATACTCACTTCCTTTCCCAAACACTTTTTCTTTCAGAAATTAAAAGCATATGAATTCAAAAGTATCTCAGAGAAGCAGCCAAAAATCAGGTCATAGGCTCACTCAGATGGTGGAGTCTCTATTACCACTGTTGTTTGAGCTGAGGAGATAAAAACCTCTCTGAGTGGCTTTGCATTTTCCGACTTCAAACAATGCTGTTAAAATGTAGCACAATTCTTAGGATTCCTGAGCAAAGCAAGGTTGTGTCTCCTTCCTCTGCATTAACTATTCTCTTCGAAGTCCTGGAGTCTTTGGGGTGTGGTATCTTATTTTACTGGTTGCTTTATAATAGCGATAAAGGGGTTATGTTGTTGGAGTTAAATATCACTTAAGAACTTCAAAGCTGCTCCTTTGAGAGGAGGGTCTTTAACTTTACATCTGGGTGGAGGACACACATGGAAAGGGTTACCGTGAGAAACAGTCTTTCCCAGCTGCTGCCTTTCTTAAATTACTGTAGCAGCAGCAGCCACAGTTACTCACTTATGCCAAACATTGTTTTTGGCATATTTCAGCCTGATCAGTTCCTTGCAGGAATTCCCACTAGGGTGGAAGGGATATACAGCTTGTTGAAGCATCTTTTAAATAATTTAAGATGGCTCTGGCAGTCTCTGTAGCTTAAGTCAAGACTGGAAAATGGAGTCTTCCAAAGTCAACTGCCATATTAAGTATGGAAAGGGACTTACCTAAGCTTGTGTAAAGAGTAGTTCCCACACTTTGAGTAACTGTCTTCTTTTTCTAAAATGAGAGATACCTGCCTATTGCATCAGATGTCTGTGGCTTAAATAATGTTATTATATATTTGTTATTTTGCCTTCTATTTTTTGTTGGTGATGTTATTATTGTTTTGTCAAGAAATAATTTTAGGTTTTTCTTAACTTCAGCCTTGCTGTTTTTCACAGACTCACCAGTCAGGGAAGGCAAATAGAAAAGCCCAACCCCGACTCCTCATTCTAACAGCTTAGCAATGAAAATGTGTTTTAATTATGTTCAGCTCCTACACAAAAGATTTAGTCACTCAAAGTTAATAAGGCGTAATGGCTTTCCACCCCACAGAGTGCTCAACCTGCCACGCAGCTCCTGCTCTGAGGCAGCTGTGTGATGGACAGAGAGGGGAGAGGCAGCGGTAAGAGCAGCTCTGAAGATAATTGTTAGCAGATCTGAGCGCCTTAGATATCACTTGCTCGTTTGAAAACAACCAGTGCCCCTTTAACGGCATTCAGGAAAATTTCTCAAAGGAGCGGACTCCTGCTCCAAACAATTGTTAGCACCATGTCTTCATTATGTCAGCTGTAATGACAATCGCAGCTCCGTCTGATCTGCTGATGCGTGGCCTGGCCTGGCGGATGGCTCCAGCAGGCAGCTTGATGCCTAGATGAGCCCAGTCTGCTCCATGGTTCCTGTGCACTTGCTAGTCTAGTTTGGATCCAAACCTGAACAGAACAACGCAGGTTCTCTCCAGTCTTTTAGACTTTCTGTGGAGGTACTCTAGTTCTGTCTGCTCACTGCAAGCCCAGCACAGCCCAGAAGAGGCCGGGTCAAGGATGAATCACAGCCAGCCAGTTGCCCATGGCAACTGTAATCCCATGGTTTTGCTAGTTTGCAGTCCCCTGCAAAGCTATGGCTCTACCTGCTGATGGCTTTTGCTGAGAGAAAATGTGTGTGTCTGTGTCTGTGTGTGCCAGGATGTCCCTTTACTGTGGGATGGAGAGACATGGGGCTGGCAGAACGGTCCCTCAGCGCAGCAGGGGTTGTTGCCCCAGCTACTGTGCAGCCAGCAGCAGTGGGGACAGCAAACCCAGATTTTTAGGGTTTTTCTCTCTGGCTTTACTATCCCGCCTTAGCTGCCTAAGAGCACCCCAACCCTCTCCATCTGTCCTTGGGTTGGGAGGGTTCAGTTTCACATTTGTTACAGGGAGGCCTTGAGCTGGATCTTGACTCATATATTTGATGAGCGGGGCTTCCCTCTAGTCCAGGAAACTGAGCTGGGATCTAGCTAAATTTAAATGTCTGACTAGTCTCTCACTTTCGCTCTTAATCCTGTAAGGAAACAGGAGGAAATTGCTCTTAAAGTGTACAAGTCAGGAATTGCTGCAGGAAGTTCTTTTGGCTGGAATTCAGAAGGCCAGCCTAGATAATCAGGGTAAGCCTGTTAGAAATCTGTGAAACATCATGCTGGAGGTGCTGGAAATGGGTTAAAGTTAAATCCTAGATAAGGCTATTCCTCCTTTAATTTTTTTTTTTTTTTTTTTTTTTTTGGT
>JAWWEU010000163.1:25702414-25741087 GCA_035583155.1 Acropternis orthonyx | reverse complement strand
TTTTAAAGGACACTGCTTACTCACAAAATTCATTATGGTAATGCTCCACCGTACTTTGCCAAGCTGCTCTCTCTTTGATCTGCTGCTGTGGCCTTTGGTCTGTTTCTGCACTTAATCTACATTTTGTTGGTGTCAGGTTTTTTCCATCTTTTACATCTGTGTTTTACTCGATATGATAGTAGCCCTATGGAATTACACCACCTAATTTTGAAGTTGATATCAGTTAAAGATTTTTAAAATTCCTCCTGTATTGACAAATAAGGAGCTCTTGAGTAATTATTGATAAGGACATTTACTAATTTTTAATCCAGTAGTGTAACCTAATAAATATTGTTTCCTGCAGTATGGGATACTGCTCTCATAGCTGGGATTTATTTGTATACTGTAATGGATTTGCCTTATTTTGATAGGGAATCTTGTGGTAATTTGTTCTTGTCAAACAGTTTGGGTCGTGTTATATGACACATTCCATGCAAGTCAAATTTGACAAAAGCCTTTTTCTTCAGTGTCTTCACATTGCAGCTTTTCATTGTCACATCACTTTTTTTCTAATTTATTTTTAGTGGATGTTAGTACTTATGAATGGCAGTAAGATTGACAGCCGTAGACACTCCTGCTTAGTTTGAGAAGAGGACCTTGCTAGCATAGACATTATTCAATAGACAGCTTGAAATATGATGCAATGACAAAAATCAATAAGATACGGTAATTCCTGGCTATGAACTATACCCTAAGGACAGCTTAGGTCACAGAGGTGTGAGGAGAATCCTGTAACTTTAAAGAAAGAAATTAGTCTGAGTAAACTGATGAGGTAAAATTTTAGTGACTTGCATGTGACAGTCTATGTAGATAGAAATCTCCCACAATGTGATTAGAGGTGGACTAACAGGTTTGTGCAAACAGCTTTTTCCTCAATAAATAGATATTGCATGTACATGCTGCTAAGGGGGATCTCAAAGAAATAAGTCAGTGAAGCAGTAATAACAGGGGAATTGCAACCAAATATACATGAACTATTTTGGGTATGACAAAAGGACAGGGGTTTGGAGCAGCAGTTTCACAGGGTGCAAAGCAGTTGCTCCTGCCAATTCATCAAAGAGGACGGGGGCGACTCTAATTAGCATGAAAGATTATTCCTAGTGGGAGTTTATTTAAGAATGTTAGACCATGTCATTAAGTTAAAAAATCCCACAATAGCTTGGAGTTAAGTGTCCATACCAACAACTTACTAGTTGGTGTTCCATTTTAAGAAGCAAATTTCAAGAAGTAGACAATACCAGTCAAGAAAGGACCTTTCACATAGCAGAGGATCTGGCTGAAGACTCAAAATGACATGGAGAAGCAAAACGTGTGAAAGCAGATGAAGCTGTGTTAGGAAACAGTGTATAACACTTGTGCTTTTCTTTGCTCTGTCACTGCAGTTTCTGCCCAGGATTTGTGATCAGAAATGAATACAGTTCCACACTGAAGCATACCATTAATTTATAGCATGGTGTTACAAAAATATAATTGTTTATGTCTCCTCTTTCTCATTTGCCATTAATGTTCCTTTCCTTTCCTTTTTTTTTTTTCTTTTTTTTTAAGAAATAACCAGATGTTTTCCACTGAGATTGTCTATAACATAACATAACATAACATAACATAACATATAACATAACATAACATAACATAACATAACATAACATAACATAACATAACATAACATAACATAACATACCATGGGGTTTGGAGTTTTTTCCCCCCCTTTTTTTTTTTTCTTTTTTGAGCAGAGAGAGGTGGTGGTGTTTTTTTTCTGAGGGTAGTTACAACCAATTGAGAACCCAGATGTCTTGTTAATCCTGCCAATGTCCTCAGGTAATAGAATGAAAATGTGTGTGAGTCTCAAATCCTTTCTTCCCATTTCAGGCTAACTCATTTGAAAACAGTGTTAGTGTTGGCTGACTGGAGTACATGGGTAGAGTAGTTTGACTTTTCTATTTAAGATTGTGTAAGGGAAGTTACTCCAGCCTAAACACATTCATAAGTCCTGCAAGTTCTTTGACTGTAGGAAGAAATCTAGATATGCTGGAAAGTTACAAGTAAAGAAACATGGAATATGAGGAGGCTTTCTAGCAGCTGAGCATTCCACTATTCTGGAAGACTAGGTTAGTGGATGTTGGTACATCTGAATGGCAGTAAGATTGACAGCCCTAGTGGACCAGACTGCATTTTGCTTGCTTTAGAGGCATATATATCTTTAGAAGTCTATGGATACTTTCAACTACAAAGGACTTGAAGTAATGCTAGTTTGGATCTTTGTAATAAAACACTGGAATTTCATGAAGCCTCTCCCTTTTTTGCTCATTTTTTCCCCTTATGAAGTTTCAGCTGAGTTTGGTGCCTGAGGGGCTCATGTAATGATTACACAACAGACTTTTGCCACAGTTATGTTGTTTGGAGTTGTCATCCTTGACAACATTAGCTAGTAACAATTATCAGCCAAAATTTTGCTGGCCATTGTGGCTTGTTTCACAAGTGTGATCCACAGAATGATCATTTCTCATTGTAATATACAGTGAGTAGTATACAATGGTTTTCCAATGTGTAGTAAAGATATAATCTTACATGAAGCAATAGACCAGGCTCTGTCAAGCCTGACAAGATAATGTATTTTCTAAAGATCTGTCATGTTGAGAGAAGGAGCAACTAGATAGTATTTAAATCTGCCCTGCTGTTTTGCATGCCAATAATACCCCATATTACTACTTTGGGAACACAATTTTGCATACCTACATTCCCATCTCAGTCTTGGGAGTAAGTTTAAAGATCTGGTGTTCACATTTCTGGAGTTCATACCTCTGCAGTACTACATACATGGTATTGTTTCATAAAACACCCTATAATTTTTATCTTGTTCCCAGGAGGCCTGCTTATATCTTCAGGCTGTAAACAATGATTCTGGTGGAGGAAGAACAATGTACAAGTCTTTCAGCAGCATTAAAACAGATTGGAAACAATTTGGGGGGCACAAAAACCATGGGGGAAATGCTGTGATGATGGTGCTACTGAAATGGGCATCTTCTGCCTAAGACAAGGGGTAAATGTGTATTCTAGACCTCAGCTCTGAAAGACATCAGAGTGTCCTGTGCCCACTCTTTCCCTTTGATTTGTTTTACACCTTTAGAAGTGCTTAGCCACTAGACTCAGTGACTTAATGAGCTTTGAGATTGTCTGAGACCAGGCTTTCCCATCTGTGGTACATCCTTTTCTACCTGCACTAGTGTTGATGCACAAGTTTCCTGGCTGCTTGTCACCAGCTCTTTGTGGAAGATATTTTCCTGTGTAATATACTGGTGAAGCTTCTCTTATGAGTGCTGCCTATCATATTTCACTCAAGATGAAGAGGGTTAATGAAAGCCTGTGTTAGTTCACCTGGCTAGTTTTGACTGAGGCCATTCAGGACATGCTTATGCAAACAGCTCAGTTGAGCTGGCTGAGCTGGGGAAGGCAGTATTGCTGCACACGGGGCATGGTGAGGAAGTACAGGTGGGAAAGATAAACCATGGCTTCCTCATCTGCCATCCCAGGAGGACCTTTTTGGTTTGGACTTATCCTTCATTCACCTGTGTAGGTCAAAAAATAAAAATCATGGGAGGGCAGAAAGGGATAAAATGAGGTGCTGTATTCTCATACAGACTGTATGTCTGTGTGGTAGTCTCAGGGCTCATGCATTCTATTTCCTGTCCAAAGCAGAAGCTGTAAGTCTGAGTCCTTCCAAGCAAGGAGCTGTGTGCCTGCTGCATTTGGCTCCCTGGCAATCCCCTGGCTGCAGTGTGCTACAGGCAGTTCTAGCACTACAGGTCTTTATCATTTTATTGAAGGAGTAGGGGCTGGAAAATCAGTAGCTTTAGTATGCATGTCACTGTCTCCAGAATTGGGTACTGACCCTTTTTATTGTTACCAGTAAAATTAAACTGATGCGACAGTCTTGCATGGCAGGTTTCCAACTCTGCTCTACTTGAGGTGGGAGGGAGGGATTGCCCTTTCCTTAGAGAGAAAAAGGACTGGATACTTTCCAGGAGGAAGGGAAAATCCTCCTGTGACCACTGTGGAACTGTAGATGAACTTACCTGCTTCTGAAAGAAGAAACTTACTGTAAATACGGCAAGGCAGAGATAGGAGAAATAAATTATAGATTATAATGAGGGACATCCCCTTTCCCCTTCTCAACAAAGATAGAATTTAATCATCTATATGCAACCATAAAAAGTATTTATGCTTCTCCCCTGCATACTAAATAGGAACTGTCTGACTCGTGTGTTTCCCTGCACTTGGAATTCAGATTTCTTACCAAGCAATACAATATAGTAGCAAACATGCCAAGAAGGATGTATCTAGGTGAAAAAGAGGGACTGAAGCACTTATGTTGTCCCACATCACATCACTTAGGAAAAATATTTTGTCATCAGGGTTTATCTGCAGTTGTGAATAACGGAGTTGACAGCATCTCCCTGTTTTCCAATGTAATGGTTAGTTTTTAAACTAGTGGCAGGTTTGGAAAGCCTTACATCAAGTCAGGAAGCTTTTCTTTTTTCTGGCAAGCTGTTGCACATAGGTACTTGGAGGCATCTGCTTTGAGCTTGGATGGGGGAGAAATGTATTCTCTCCAATATATCTTGAGGAAGGTCTTACAAGGAAAACCTGGTGCAAAGGCAGAAGTCCCATTCTCAACTTTACTCCAGACTTCAGGGTGACTTCAAGCAAGGACACATCTGTTTTGTTCTGTCTCTGGTTCTTTCCTGAGCAACGACCTTGGGGAGGGCTAATGTCTGCCATTAAAGGCACTGAATATCTTTGATTAATCTTTATGTACAAAGCATTTCAGGCCTCTTTGCTTGTTTGTTCCCTCACATGTTGGCTCCTATGGGAGGACTCACAGTGCAGATCTGTGGCTGAGGCAGTGGGCTCAAGAGAGGCTTTGGTGCTAAACCGTAGGTAGTCGATATTATAGTAGGGCTCACCCATGTCTGTAATCTCATGTATTCTTCAGCAGGTCTGGGAGTAGTACAATCCAGAGAGGTCCATGAGGCCTTAGATGGAAATAAGTCTGGTATGGTGGTGTAGAGTGACTCCGGCGCTTACAGATGGGGCTTGCCTTGGTGAAGCGCATGGGTGCTGGGAAGCTCTGCTCTTGATTTCAACCCTAGTGCACTGGGGCTTTTGCTGACCCAGGTAGCCACAGCCTCTTGCTGGAACAGCAAGAAATCCTGCAGGTCTACTCCAAGTCAAGGACCAGTTAGAAACTTGCATGCCAACAAACCTCTTTCCAGAACCAGTGGCCAGGAAAGCCTTTGAGCTTTTGGGTAAAGGAAACAAGCCCAAATGAGGAGAAATACAAGGCAGTACTGAGCTTCTGTTCATACTCTCTTCTGTTTAATTCCAGCTCAAGCATTGTGTGTGGTGAATTGTAAACTGAACACAGAGCTGAAGTCATGAAGTCATGAAGTAACATGTATTTCTTGCCCCTGCTTCAGCTCCCTGCATCCTCTTTCCCTTTCTGCCTGAGCAGTGAACAGTTTTCAGGTGTGAATTGCTCTGTTTCAACATCAGCACTTTTTACCAAAGCTGGTTCCTGGTCATATTTGGCCTTGATCTCTCATTTAGTATTTCCTAAAAACCAGAATGAAAGCTTCTTAAGAAGCCCTTTTTAAATAATGCTGCTTTTAAAATAAAATGGTGATTTAAGAAGTGGAGGCAAGATAGGGAGGGGGGGAAAAAAGCATTTTCTTCCAGTGTTAAGTGGTGCTTCTATATTTTAATGGCTTCTGAAGTCAGACAGGCACTGTTGCTTTGTCCCAGCTGGACACTAATTCCTGCTGGGAATGCCTCGTGGCAGCTTTCAAAGTGCTCTGAAGCTGAATCTGTAATTGTGACTCAGAGCAGATCAATTCCCTTTCCCTTCTGCAGTGAAATTTAGGTTCTGTTACAGACAGGAGGGTCCTCCAAGATCCTGGCAGCATTAAAACAGCAGAGCCTGCCCCACACCAGAAACCAGTACTGAGCAGTATGGTAGTTGGGTTTTGGATAGATATGTTAAACTAAAACAAATGCAAATAATAGAGTTTAGAATAGCTGAAACTCTCTTTGGTTGGTCTTATAGCACTGGCCATTAGGCCAGTGTCCTTGGCATTACTAAGCCAAGATTAAGCACGACTTTGAAATATTTCTCCTTTATTTTAAACTGTGGCCTGCTGAATTTTTGTCATGCTCCTATTCCTCTACTACTTGTTCTTACTTAACCATGCAGCCTCAGGTTATCCAAGGGGATCAGTTGTAGCCTCTCAGATAGTGGCGTCACTGACATCCTGTGAGAGTAAGTCAGTCATGTTGTTTTACCTACTAAAAAATAAAAAAGAGGGTGATTTGTTTCTTATTAAATGCAGGACCAACTATAAAATACAGAAGGATAGGTCTAAGCTGTAGGTCTAGTCAAGACTCAGGAGTGTATTGTCCAAGTATTCAAAATCTAAACTGAGAAGAATGAAAGTGCTACTCTCTCTCTCAGCTCCATTACTGGGCACCCGCTCCTAGTACTTTATCTTCACACACGGACTTCCTCTTTTTTTCAAAAGCTTTTGAGCAAGGGAGCACTTAGTAATACTGCCACTTAAAGTATTCTGTTTGGAATCCAAATTGGATTGGAAAGGAGAAATTCAAAGCTGGCATTTCAGGCTATATGCAGACTCAGGCAGATATTTTAAGCAGTGATGCTTAGGTTGCTTTCTCACACTTCCCTTATCAATTGTTACAGCTAGAAGTGTGCTAAAAAATGGAAAGTGAGAGTCTGGTGTACAACTGAGACATCTGGCTGTGTGTGTCATGTCCCATTCCCCATACCTCCCTGCCCAAAAAGAACATCCCTGCTCCTTTTGGGGAAAGAAATTTTGTCTTTTATGATAATTATGATCATTTTCTGGCCTCTTCAGTCCAAGAAGTGCTTTCATATTGATTTCAAAGGAGCTGTGATTTAGGCTTCTTTTATACTAGAAAGGATGATGTGTGCTTCCACTTCAAACTGACGACATTTGTGACTTCAGAAGCTCATATTCAATATTAAGGATTTTATTATCTGGTCAGTGCTGCATTAAAATAGCTAAGAAAGCTGAACTCTGCAGCAGAATTCTTCTCAGGCTGATTCAGCTTATATTTTTCTGCCTTGTGCACAGAGCACGGTCCACTAAGCTTTTGAATATCAAAGCATGAGACACTGGTGTCTGTCATTTAAAAGCAGCTGTTCCCATAGGAGAGCTAGGGAGTGGTGGACAGTAGTGTTGGGATCAGATGTGCTGTCATAGTAATGGGTTGAATTTGCAGCATGGTGCTGTGCAACAGCCTGCAGAGATGCCCCAGCTCATAGTCCCTGGAGAGTATTTAGAGGAGAAAGGTTTGAGGGGGAAGCAGAGTGCAAACAAGCCCCATTGGATATAAGCATAAAAGTCAAACAAAGTGGACCAGGCTTTATAGTTACAGACTATGCAAACGGTACACTGAATAATGCAAGATGTGGCATTATCTTCAGCCTGTCACTGAGAAAGTCTGTTAGATCACAGTCATCTCCAAGAAAAATCTACTCTCATTAATTTCAAAGTAGCCTTTTACAGGGCAAGCTCATTTGCCAGTGGATTTTTAACTCTCAAAAGCCTAACAAAAATTAAAATTACAGAAGACCACAGTGTCCACCCCACCCTCATATGCCCCTCCTGCCCCTCTTCCCTAATGCCTGCCTTTACACTGATGGTGAAATTGCATTCCACTCCAGGCAACAAACCCTTTGAAAATGTATATCCCCCTCCAAACGGTTCAATTTTTCCTAAATGTACTGGAGATATTGTCTCACGATCTTCAGTAATTATCCTGACAGGTCAATTATTAAAAAAGAAATTACAAAATTAAATTTAAAACACGATATAAGAACTCGGCAACTGGTTTTCCCTTTAATGATATTTCTCTGCAGAATGCTTTTGGCACCAAATGACATGGGAACTGCATTGCACCAGAGACGGAAGCTGTCGTCCCCTATTTTCATGGTAGATTAAAGATAACTTCTAGGCAGAGATTTCTCTCTAGATATGTGGGCATTCAGAGCAGGAACAGCACCCAGTGGCACACTGCTGATTATAGTACCTGGGCTAGTAATCTAAATACTCATATTATTTAGTTCTACTGGTCTGCTTGGAAGAACTGCCTATTTGGGAAAAGAAACCTGGCATGGTAAGAGAATGGATGGAGATAACCATTCTTGCTTTACTGACAGTGTTTAAAGGAGGATGTGAATTTCCACCTATCTGATATCTGAACAGTTTAATAATATACACATATCGAAGCTTATGAGGGTTTTTTTTAAAGAATCCAATTGAGTCTGTAGGTGGGTAATATGTGAGAAGTATGTACCTACAAGATTCATGCTAACAGGAAAGCTCTTTGGGGGAAGCAGTTAATCTATTAGTTAATTTCTCCTGCAAAATTGACATTAACACACATTATTGCAAGATAAATACTTCAGCACATCATATAAACAGCTATTGAAAAAGGTACCAACTGGAGCCCTTAAGCTTCTACACCCATGGAGGGATGCAACATAAGGAAGAAATTGGGTCCTCAAGGTGCCTTTCAAGGCTGATTGAGAAACTAACTTGACAAAGAATCTTCTGAAATCTTGTTTTCTGCTCTGGTCCTCTCCTGGGTCCTGGGGTAATTTGTAATTCAAGCTTGGAAGGAATCCTATGCTATTTCCTTCAGACTTATTCCTTCCACATGTGAAATCTAGTAATTTAAACACCTCATCTCCTTTCATAACTGAGGCAGGAAAAAATAGCCAATGATCTTTGATTGAATCCATATTTCCACAAAGTTCCAGTTATTTTGTTTGATTCTTAAGAAATAAAATCAAATGAAGGTAATTAAAGGAATAAAAAAAACCCCCACAGATGGCTGTGGCAAATGAATCTGTACTAATCTGGACTTGCAAATAAATCCCTAAAAACCTACTGCCCCCATTCCTGGGGTGTGATATCAAGCAATGAATTTGAAACCAGAGACAGGTTTAATAGCAAGTGCTGGTTCAGCTTCATAGGATGGGAAGCAGCTCAGAATGAGTGATGATGTATTTTGGCTTAAAGGTTTAAGAAGAGCACAGCATAAAGATTGAAAATAAGCTCCATTACCTAATTACTTGGAGCTCAGTGGGAATTGAGGATGTTTAGTATCTTGGAGCAATAATTTTCAAACTTTTAAGAGTTGGGCTCTTCCTCACAAAAGCCAATCATGCATCTCCAGTGCTGCCTCATGTGGTTAAGGATGTAACTATAATTCAGATCTTCCCAGTGCTATACTCCTTCACTGTTCTTACATGCCAAGGACTGTGAAGGAGCTATCAGGGATGGAATGGAAGGTACTACAGTTCAAATCTGAACTGGTTTGCTTTGAAATGAAAACAGCAGATCATGTGTCTCAGAGTTGATGTTTCAGGCTCTCTGCAAACTCCAGCAGAAAATTAATTAATTGCATTTGAGTTGTGTTTTCACAGTTGATTGATTGGTGTGTTTCTCTTTCCACAAACACTAAAAAGCTACAGAAAGAAAAAAAAAAACCCACAAAGAATGCTGAAAGTAAAAAACTGGAGGAAGGCTTGAACATTCTTTACATCTTCATTGAGAAACGGCAGCTGCATGGCAAACTGGTTGCAGACTCTGAAGAACTTTCTTGATTTTGAACTGCTTCCACGTTATACGTAGAAACTTGCATCCCATTGTGAGGATGATTTTTGGTTGTGAGTGGTGTCACTGAAGTGTTGGAAAAGTGAAGAGAGCAACAGAAGCTTTCCTGTAAAGTTAAACTCTATGTTTCCTAGGCTCCTACTCAGATTTTTTAAGCAATGTCTTTGTTGACTTTTTAAAACCAAAGGGGACCCTGGCTTATATTGTACAGATTGTTGAAACAATAAAAATGCCATAATTGCAGCCACATTGTAAAAGACAAATGGGTAACACTGGGGAGCTGTGTTTTAGCCCTCTTCCTCCACATGGCATGTTTCCTGCAGCAATTCCCAGCTGAGACATCAGAGGAAGAACAGGATGCTTTTTCCTGCATCAGCAAAGCCATTTTACATGAGCAAACTCACAGTTTTAAAACAATCCATTTTTCAGCTGTTGGCATTTGAGGTGGAAGGCACATATTCCACCTGCCACCAGCTTTTCCCTTCCTTTCCCACACTTGTAACTGTGCTTTTGCTTACTTGTTCTAGCAGGGAGTACAACAGCAGAAGTATTAAGTACAGTTCTGCTCCAAAAAGCACTTCTAAATTATTTCTACCTAATCCCAAACCAACTGCCAAACCCATCTCTCCAGACATATTTAGTCAATGTGCAACAGACTGGTGTGGGATTAGCCTGTATTGAGTGGTAAAGCTCGATGCCTGCTCTGGGAGAGGTGGAAGGACTGGGTGCTCATGTACAGTGAGATAAGGAGCTATGCAATGCCCAGGGGAACTGCTCACTGCTCATTTCTGTTGTAACACTCTCCAGCAGAACAAGAAAAGAGAAATGGTGTGTTGGCACAACCCTACTTTCTTAAGTCCCAAGGCAGCCCACAGAGAGGGTTTCCACAACATTGAAGCTGTGGGATTATACTAAGGAGATGCTGATTTGTTTCCTAACACAAAACTGGGCATATCTAGCCCAAGATTTGCAGAGAAATATGAGTCATAGGTATTTCCATGTCTTTCCTAAAATGCAAAATGTCCTTTGCTAAACACCAACAAGACCACAGGTTGTTGTGTGTTCTTTTTCATTAGGCAGCCACCAGGCTGTTAGGCAGGGTGCTGCTGGGTCACCAGGGACGCCAAGGTCCCTCTGCAGATTCTAGACTTAGCTCCTCCATGTTTAAACATCACCTCTATAAAACAGGGAATTACCCTGCACCTGCCAGGGCTGCAGGGAAGGTAAGTTTCTTGTGCCTGGGAGAGACCATTACCCATAAGCCTCCTAGGAATTATACGGACTCTCTTTACCCAGGGCTCTCACCAAGGTAGAGTGGACAAGGGTTTCCAAATACTCCATACACACATAGAAGGTACCCAGAAAACCTTGTAGTACTGCTTCTCAGCAACAGGAGGAGAGGCAAAACTTATTCCACTAAACTAAGCTGAAGGAAAGAAATTTCCAAGCAGGAATATGTGTGCAGCTGGTACATTATATACCATTTTAAAAACACAGTCTGTCAAGCTCACCTCACTGAGAAATTACTGTATTTTCAAATGGATGAAAACTTTTGCTGTAGAATCAGGGATCTCTACTTAGACCAATTTTTCTAAGGAGCTGATTAACTAATACAAAATTCAGTCTATCTGTTGTATGTCAAATGGAAAGCAAATTAAGTTTTCATTAATTAAGACAGAAGACTGGATACAGGAAATACTCATGGCTGAGAAGGTATCAAACCACAATTCATTTCAACAAAGCTTCAACTGTGTACCACAGGTGTGGTAGCTGTACACAGCTCCTATTTTACCTGATAAAAGAGAAAACACATCCCAGTAATAAAGAAATAAAAATACCCCTTGTACTAATGCCTGACCACCCTGACCTTTATGCAATGCATTATTGACAATTCCTTTAACATTTATTTAAATGTAATTTCCCAGAGCAGAACATGATAGAAAGTGAAAAACATTCATTTCAATTGTAAAAGCTTTCACTTTAATGCATCTCTGAATTAATTGGGCACAGTCTTCATATCAAGTGAAATAAATGGGCTGATAATTGATTAAGACCTCAGGGAACAATGAGATCTGATTGGTTAGGAAAAGAGAAGTGACCTATAAAAGGTCAGGATTTTTTGAAATTGCTTTTTTAATAAAGCATGTTGATGAAGAAATTATCTGCAAGGCTTAGATGAATTATTCTGATTTGATATATAACTTCTGTCAAAGTGAAAATGAGATGTGATGTAACTTAATTCTTGGAAAACTTGAGATCTCCTTTGATAGAGATGAGTCCTCCTCTCAGTCCCAATACTAGGCTTTGAAATGCTCTGTAGCCCAGCATGGCTTTTCTTCTTATTATCAGGAGAGGTCTGCTGGGTCTCCCCTTCTGCTGAGGAAAGGAAGGAATCTCTCATGGAAGGAATTTTGGTTGATTTTGTGCCTTGCCTATTTTGAACAATGCTTTTCCTTTCTAAGATCTTTCCCCTTCAGCTAAGTCTTCAGTTGAGAGGCTGGGATGAACAGATGGGATGCTGATGCTTGTGGTGAGGCTGCTGGTCTCACCTTCATGCATGGCCAGAACACTCACTTTTGGAGCGAGCCCCTTTCCTCTCAGCTGGACTGTTCAGCCTGTCCTCAATCCTTGTCCTTCTCTCAGCTGCACTTCTAGAGTGCTGTGCCTTCTCTCTGCACTCTTGTGCTGACACAGCACTACAGCAATTTTGTGGATATGGGAGTGTTACAGGTTTCCAGCTCAGTGACAACCGTCCAAGGTTCTGACTGATAATGAGTCCTTGCCTCACTTCACCAAGCTGGTTGTAGCTTTACCACATTCACTGTGTCACCAGAGGAACATGTGTTTCCTTCTCAAGTGTGCTTCTGGCTCAAGTGTCTATGCCAAGTTGACTGATTATTGGTTCATCTTGACCTTTCTGCAAGATTCTGCCTCTCGAACAAAAAAAAAAAACAAACTCACCAGGCTTCATGCTGTGCTGGTTAAATCAATTGGAGCACACTACTCCAGGGCATCTCTTTCTTGGGCTGAATCCCAGCTAATCAGCAGAGCAATAATAAAATGCTGATTCCTACCTGACTGACAGCTTTCCTCTCATCCATGAAGGGGCTGTGGGAAACATTGTGTTTCTGGGAAGCCTTCCAGTGCTGATGACCACATATTCACAGCAAATACTTATTTGGCTCCTGTTTGTTTTGCAATGATGTGTATGGCACTCTTGCTGTAATGTTTATCAGCACTCAGGTTTCTCAAGAGGAGGTGCAACAACGCTTTTCACTGGATGAGCAGACAGTCAGCCTGGTCTGGCTTATGAAAATACCTCGCTTTTGAAGGAGACTTAACGACATTATTAGTATTGCCATCTTCACCCCAGCACAAGGTCATCTCACTGCAGAGCTGTCCTCTTCAAAATATTTCATTGTTGAAAAATAGTTGGATACTTTTACTTTTCTGTAGTGCTAGTTGTCAGGCTCGGAGAGATTTAAAACCTCTGACCTTTGTTTGTGAAAGTGTCATAAAGACTGAATGCATTTAATTATAGATTCAAACTGGAATCACAAAGTCAGCCTTGCAGACACTGAACATTTCAGCCCGTCTTTGTACTTGGCACTGGTGAGGCAGCAAGTCACACCTTGAGCACTGTGTTCAGTTTTGGGCCTCGCATTGCAAGAAAGACATGGATATGCTGGAGTATATCCAAAGAGCAGTAAAGCTGGTGAAGGGTCTGCAGCACAAGTCTGATGAAGAGCTGCTGAGGGAACTGAGGACTTTTCCTGGAGAAAAGGAGGCTCGGGGGAGACCTTATTACACTCTATACCTATCTGAAAGGAGGTTGTATCAAGGTGTCCCAAGCACCAAACAACAAGACAAGATTAAATACCCTCAAGTTGCACCAGGTGAGGTTTAGAGCAGATATTAAGAGAAATTTCTTCATTAAAAAGGTGACCAATCATTGGAACAGGCTGCCCAGGGAAGTGGCAGGCTCACTGTCCCTGGAGGGATTTAAAAGATGTGTGCACTTAGGGACATGGTTTAGTGGTGGAGTTGGCAGTGTTAGGTTAATGATTGGATTTGATGATCTTAAGGATCTTTTCCAACCTAAATCATTCTGTGATTCTATGATCCTGAATTTCAGTGGAATGCCTTATGCTTGTAAAGATCCACATTTACAGAACAAACTGCTGCATCCCTTGAAGGTGTTAGCTCCTTAGAGCTCTATGGGAGAGCAGAAGATGTGCCTGTGTCTGTTCACACCAGCTCCTGGATGCAAAACACTTTGCTGTTGGTTGTTAAGCCAACAGAGCAGACTCTAAAGTGGAATGAATGAGACTCAGGCACATGACACAAAGATGACAGTCGTGTTCCACCACTGAAGGGTGCACAAGCCGGAAACAAGATGAACCTGGCAGAGTCCTTGAGTATTGGCTGTACTTTGACTGCCTGCTTTTGTTCTGCACTAATCCCTTTTATTTCAGGCCCCTGATGAGCCCTTGGATTTCCCCGCCTTCATAGCCTTTGAGCTCTGACTTCCATTGTATCAGTGAGTTCTAAACAAAAGGACTTGAAGTGTTTCTCTCCCTCAGCTGAATGGAATGTGGGTCCAGCCTGGGAGCTTTAGTGGGACCCATGAGAGTTCTGACTCCATTATACAGCAGCTTCCCCGACTACATTTTCTCCGGGAACTCTGCCCGGCACATTGTCTTTCTGATACTTTTTTAAAATAGGAAAACCAAAGTCCTTCTTTTCTAATAACTAAATTTCAAAATTGCAGGATTCCTGGGAATGCTTGGATGGGGGGATTTCTAAGCAAAACTAGGCTATAAAAGCAAAAAAATCCCTCTGTATTTCCAGAAATGGAAAAGGTGCCCTAGCTGATGATGTGTAGGACGTATTTTGAGGTCCTATTTGGAGATATGCACATCACTGCAGCAATAGACTGTCCCCCTTCTTCACTGGTAAATCCAGCAGTGAGCTGATGTGGGAGAGGCAGGGATATAGCACATGCTGTGTTTGTCACCTCTGAAGGCAGTTTTGGTCAAGGAAGGGTTCCAGTGATCTATGATGGCTTCTTCATAAAATCTAGACATTCTCTACGGATTAAAAACTGATAGTTCCATTGTTAAGCTGAGTCTCTCTTCCTAAGTCTCTTCCCCTCCTGTATAGCCAACTGAGAAATTAATACAGAAGATTAATGCATGGAAATGTGTATGACTTTCTCCCCCTCCTCTTCCCCAGCTTTTAATGTCTGTAATTGCCCAGAAAAGAAAAAAATCAGTGTTGGTCAAAAGGTGTAACAGGCTTTACAGCACATGAAGTACAGGCAGTCCAGGTCTCTGTACCCACCTGACACACTTGGGCTTATATGAGCAAGTCAAAAGAGGACCAGTGAGAAAACCTTTCTGTATTTTTTGGCTTAAAAAAAATCCTTAACTCCCCTAGAAACTATGGCAGCCTGTAGGACTGCAGTGCTGTGTATATGTCCCACACCTGCTGGTCCTCCAGCTCTGAAGTCTACGTTCAGAAACCAGGAGCCTCTGTGGAAACAGCTTCCATTTCAAATGACAAGTAGCATGCTGACTCCAGGGAAAGGAAGTTTGCACCCTAGGCAAGATGGGCCTGGACTGCTGCAGTGGTCCAAGGTTTTGGGGTAGGGACCTTACAGCTCTAAATTCAAGGTGGACCTCTTCCCCACTCTGCACAGGGTCTATCCTTACCTTGCCTTAGGCATTCCTGCCCCCACCACTGGTTTGCCTGTATGTGAAGCAGCTTGAGAACTGCTGCAAATTACAGCTCAAACAGTTCAGGAAAACCCAAGTCACTGTCAGAGTTAGTTCCCAAGCAGGTCAACAGTACCTGCTGTCAGAGCAGTAATCCCTGGGAGAGTGACAGTGGACAGCTGGGAACTTCTTAACAGCTTTCCCAGAGTAAGTCATCTACACAGACCCCCTTGTCTGTGGAACGGCAGAGTTATGTAATTGACAGAAGAGAAAAGAAAAAAAAAGGAAATAGAAATGAGCAACATTTAGAGTTTCTATCCTGTGGAAAACTTCAACATTTCAGGATTTTTTTTATTCCTGCTTAGGACAAAATGCTGACATATTAACTATTGGGGTTTTTAAAGAGAATAGAAATTCTGCAGAGAAACAAAATGAAAATATTGGAATATTTCATTTTAATTTTCAAACTCAAAAATATGGGCTTTTACTTTTGTGTGCTTCATAGGCGATGTTTTCTTGTAGAACCTTCTTTCATTTTATAGCACTTGCTTTTCTTTTTTCTCTTGCCTTTCTGTCCCTTTCTCCTCTCCTTTTCTTTTTGCAGATTTGCAGCACTAGGTTGTTCTGTATGAAACATGGCCCATTTTGTTTTAGAGTGACCTCAAGCACTATGCTGAGGATCTGGTTCAAAGCTTTGTCAAATACTTCTGCCAGACCTTAGATTTTCTTTTAAAGTCTCCTAGTCAAGTGTTAACTGAGCTTACTTCTAGTTTTAAGATCTGAGAAGACCACATCTTGCAATGATTTGACTCTGAGCATGAAACAAATGTACTGATTATGTAAGTCACACTTAGAGCTACACTCATACATCACAGGTTGAGAGTCTGTCCTGTTCCTTTCAATAGCACCTTAGAACTGCTGCTACACCAGAGGAATGTAATAAGATGCTGTGTTAGCAAGAGTGTGGGAAAAGGAGTTCAGTTTGGTGCCCACTGTATGCATGCCCCTCTTCCAGGAGAAACAACAGCTAAAATGAAGTATCCGAAAGGCAACTGGATAGTTCTTCTAGTTATTCTAACCCAGAAACAACTCTGATCTTTATGTCTTACTGTCTAGTGCAACACTGACTGTAAATAAAAGGATTTGTTCTTGCTTACACCAGTGCAAAAAGGGTGTAAATTCCTAATGTAGTGTCGCAATGTTGGCCTTCATTTTGCACTTTGCAAGTTCAGAAGAGTACCCATGAAAAGCGCACCATGCAAGAACAAAGTCCTCCCTGGCTACATTACAGGTTAGGAAGCACGAGAACTCTGGTGCTTTTGAACTTTGGGGTGAAGCTGGTCCAATTGGGCACTCTTGTTTCAGTATGAATATGTAGTCCAGCTCCTTACCATAAGGCATTTGCACCTAAACTGTGTTGTTCTTTGACAATATTTTGTCTAACATTTTTAGAAACCTAATTTGATAGCCTCCCTAGGAAATCTAGTTTTATGGTACACTCCTGGTAAGAGTTTTTATGATGAACCTTATGTTTGTGGTAATTTCGGTCTATTACAACTCATTCTGCTCACCATTGTGGGAGAGCAAACTCATTCCTTTCTCTGAAGCTGTTCTTCCTGCATTTCGGGACTTAGCACAGCCCCCCTCCTTGTTACCATCACTACACCAAACAACAATAGTGTTGGCAGTCTTTATGATGTTTTTTCTTGTGAGCGTCCTTTTGTCTCCCAGGTGGTCTGTATCTGTTTTACATGGGTATTGCTCCAGTGGAGACCTTAATAATCATTTGGAAACATTATTTCATAAGATATGCATATTGTGCTCTTGTTTGTACAGGATGATCTGTGCCTTTTTTTCCTTTCCTTTCCCCCCCCTCCACCGCATAAGGAATGTTACAGTTCTGTCAACTCATGTTTGGCTTGTGATCCTTTTTACAGAAGTGTTACTCAACTTTGTTCTGTACAAGTACAGTTGATCGTTGCCGTTTGATCTCTGCATCATTTGTAGATTTGGTGGATGTCCTTGCTAATCTATCATTTAGGCCACAGTGAGAACATTAAATCATCCCTGTGGAACCTCACTAGGCCCATCTTTTTGTTTTGACAGTGAATGATTTCCCAACTAAATCTTCACTGTCTGACCCTTAGAGTACTTCTGTCTGGCCCACATTTCCTTATCTTCTTTTTAAAAGTAACATGTCAGTGTCAAAAGCCTTACTGCAGTCAATATACAACGCTTTCTCTTTTTCCCCTAAAGCAATTCCCCTGTCACAGAAAATAGTTAGACTGGTTTGACATGGTGTCTTTGTGACAAATTCATGTTGGCTATTACTCATCTTTTGTTTCCCTCTAGTTATATGAGTAATTTGTTTATTTGTTCCAACATTTTCTTACGAGTTGGATTTTAGCTCTATTATTTCTTCTTGAGTCCTCTTTTTTTTTTCTTCTTCTTTCCCCCCCATAAGATACAAGCATTCTTCTTGCCCTTTTGCAGCTTTCAGAAGCCTCAGCTTCCCTTTTGGGAATCTCAATGCCCAGAGACATCTTCAGCCAGTTCTCTAAATATCCTACGTTTTTCATTAAGTCCAGCTGATCTGAAAATATGTGAATTATCCTACTACTCTGTACTGCAGCCTCAGCATGTGTTCAGGACTTTGTCGTGCTAAGTGCTGAACACGAGTAATAAAGACAGTTCTTTCACCAAAGGCCTGATTAGCGGTACATTCGAATACATGAGGCTAAGCAGAAGCCTCTGGCCAGACAGAGGCAGGTTAAACAATGAAACATCCTTCATTAGCTTAAAAGATAAAAGTGTCCTCTTGTGCATGGTCTGGCTGTTATCAAATGTTCTGCAGGCATTTCAGCAGGGGGGGAATTTAAAGCAGGAGTCAGGACAGTATTTTAGCCAGCCTGCCTTTTTACACTGATCTGCTAAAGCAATAAAAGAGGCAGATACAAAGACTAGACAAAGGAGTGAGTGTTGGGAACAAATGGAGAAGAAGAGATCTCCTGGCCTGAGAGGCTGGCCACTGTGCAAAGAGCTGGAAGCACAAGTCACAGGCTGGGTTAAAGCTGATAGAACAAGTGGGGAACATAAGGATGGGCCTCCTGCCATATGCTGTCTGCCACCAGCTGGGGTCCTCTGGTGTGTTTTGGTGGTGTGTGTCACTGGCAGGTGTTTTGACCCAGCATCTCTGCCCTGGAGCCCACACAGATACCTCCCGTCCTGGTGCTGCAGCTCTGGGGAGGTGGTGTGAGCGCAGCTGAGCCACAGTTTGAGTGAAACCATATTTTGCTTCCTGTTTTCTCCCTTGTTTGGCACAGGGTTAAGCTGGACAGCTCTGTATGAAGGCACTAGTGGGGTTCAATTTGGACTGGGCACATTTGCACTCTGATCTGCTCAGTGCTCAGCTGCAACTGCTGTCAGGTCATCAGCCCAGGGACTGGGTGCATGTTTGACACTGAGAGGAGGGCTGTAAACTTCTGCCTTTAATGCCTGGCATTATGGCCCTGGGGCAGGGAAATGGGATGCACGTCCTGGTAAGAAGGATGACCAGAGCAAGGAAGAAAGAGGAGGCTGTGAGACATTATTGGCCAAAGGTGATTTTCACTCTGAAGTTTTGGAGAGCTCTGGGTCCTGGACAGGGTCTGACACTCAACAGTTCAGAGATATCATTCCTGTCTTCTGGAATGGCTGAATTCAAGTTGGCCCAAAGTGGCTACAGACTAACTATTCTAGGCTTTTTCTCCTGATACATCTGAGTCTGTTCTTGGAAATTACTATTTTAATGTTTGATTAATTAGTTCTGAGCCACGGGGGGTAATTAGGCTGCTAATCCCCGGGTTCCACAACCTCACCAGTCACTCACATTGCTCTCAGTGGCAGCCCTTTTACCTCCATAATGCTAAACTGGCATTCAGGAACACTGTTAAAATGCTGTGATGCTCCAGTTGAGCTCAGTCTTGTCAAATAGCAGTAAGCTATACATACACTCTTTCACACCATGGAGCTCTTCGCTTTAGAGATTGTTTCTTCATTGGACAGCTTCATTAATTCGGTCATTGCGTCTTGCCGTCTAACGAGAGAGAAAAGTGCACTGGCTGAAGATTTCATCCTCCTGCCCAGGTTTAAATAAATAGCACAAAAATAAAGACTAAAGCCCTGTGTCCCGGGCGCTGTGCGTGGCCCCACCGAGCCGGCCGGCCGTGTTTGCCAGTTTGCTGCGGCTGAACTGAGCTGCAGGTGTTCTCTGTCACTGTCACACATGTTTGAACCAGGTGCCCTGTGAAATTCGAAAAAGTGCACTTCCTCTGCTTTGTCAGCACGGCTCCCCTTTGCCTGCACGGCTTTCAAAAGCATGAGGGAAATGACTCACCCAGCAGAATGTGAGAATTATCCTGTTTAGCTGCTCTGCTTTATCCTGCCAGAAATGCACGATGAAAAACTCTGGTCACAAGAGACCGAGGGGGCTCCCATATAACTGACAGACACCAACTGTTTGAGAGCACTCAGATCCTGTTATCGAGAGGAGCCTGACCCCTGTGCTGCACCTCCATTTATCATCATTTTAATCTAATTGCAAGTCTTTTCAAAAGTCTCCATGTTCTTTCATCCTTTTCCCACTTTCTCTTACCCCAAGTGTTTTCTTCTTTTCTCTGCTTTTTGGGATTTTTTAAATCTTGTTTACTTTTAAACTCGCTGCCCTCCCAAATATTTTTTATTCTTTTAACTTGGAAAAGTATAGATTTTCAGAGATGATCCCAGGCCAAAATTTCTCTGTTAAAGCTGTATAAAGAGAAGATAACTTCTCCAAAATCAATGGAGTCAGTCCCGATTTAACTGTTGAACTGCACAGAATTCATCCAGCTAAGCATCACTTTTCTTTTTTCCCTTTTCATGTTCAAAGTGATCCTGAAAGGTTCCAGATAACAACTGAAACTAGTTTATTCATACAAGCTAAGGCCCAAATTTCTCCATCTTGTGTTTGTCATTAAGGTAGTGTTACTCTGACAGGTATTTTATACCCAGAGTGAGAGATGGCTCTTATCCATGAAGTCTAAACCTTTCTTCATGGAGGCATTTTCTAAGCACTCAGGGAGATTTTGTGTTTAACTTCCGTTATCTGTCTAAACGCATTCTGAATCAGTGTCCAAAAGAGTCAGGGAAAACAATTGCTATTGCCATTCCTGGTTTATGGGAAGAAGAAGAATGATTCTGAATTATTCTGTCCCTTGAAAATAGAATCTTGCTGCTGATATGCTGACACAGTCCTGACTGTATTGCTTGTCCACAGTTGGACTTCAGTCAGGATCTGACTGTGATGACATGGTAGGCTGTGGCTGTGCAATTCATCTTGTTTTTGAGTCCCCATTCAGCACAGATCAAGTCACAGGAGAACGTGGAAATTTTGAGTCGGTCATTCTTGTTTCTGCTGACCCACTGGCAGGTGATGCTGGCCTTGGAGCCAGAAGGACCCCTAGGATGTCTCTGAATGCAGCTGTGGAAAGGTGAGGAAGAACTGCTGACACCTGCACTCAGAGTAGGAGGTTTGAGGAACACCTGGGATAGAGATAGGTCTAGTTCAGTGAATACTCTGAATCGGTTATAATGCAGCATGTAGACTGAAGACATAGAGAGAAAACTGTAGTTTTCAAATTATTTTGTATTTTCATCAGGGAAAAAATTTCAGCTGACGAAATTTCTCAGAAACCAGAAACAGAGCAAGCTTAAGCTCAGAAGTTGCTTACTCTGCCTCAGATCTGACATGAACTATCTAAGGGTTATGTGAAACATCTTGGGTTTTATGGTGTCAAACACTAGTCACACTCTGTCCTTGTATGTACTCTGGTGCTATCAGGACTCATCAGTGTTTCCCCAGTGTTACTCTAAAGCTGCTGACAATACATTCATGCCTTCTGAAAACAAAGCAAAGACCAAATAGTTTTACCATGGTTTTGTGTCAGTATGTTTTATTCATTTATCTAAATGATAGCTGCTACTGCCAAGAAAATAAAATTAAAATCATAGTCAACAAAAGGTAAGCTGAGGCCTAGGAAGGGCTGAGCTTTAACTCTGTGCCACAGAGCTACCTTTCCCCTGAAGCCACACTGAAGCTGAGTTGTTTGGCTAGCTCTGACTTTTCCTAAGCATTCCTGCCTCTCCCTTACTCTTTGGGGTCAACCAGCACCTGTGATGCCTCAGCTATTTGCACTTTCTGGCAGCACCTTTTGGTCTGTGGGTGCACGGTGTGGTTTGGATTGTCAAGGCACAGGGCCTTTGTCTGCAAGTTGAAAGTGCAGGAGAGCTGAAGGATGTGCAGAGCTCCTGGGGCACACTGCCTTCCTCTACAGAGAAAGAACTCCCTTCCCTTCCAAGCCTGGAAAGGTCAGAGGCAGGGAATTCTCTCCTTTGGTCTGAAATGTGATTCCTGTGATCCAACTGCAGCAACATTTTGGGGTTTCAGGTGCTAAATAGTTCTGGGTTTCTAGTCACTGCTTATCAGCCCTGTCGTGTACAACAGAGACATGAAATTCCCTAAAAACGTGGTTGGGAAACTTCACATCATTCTCTCAGTTCAGTGTTTGTGTTGGGAAAGAAAAGATGGTAGCAAAAGTACAGCTGAAACACCGAATACCAACATCAAGTAGGAAAAGATGTCCAGGCAAGCTGCTAAACAGCAGCTGATGAGAGGAAAAGGAAGTTCACAGCCACTCCCACTCATGATTATAGGAAGCCTGAACTTTCCACTCTGGTTCCCCTTCTTATCTTTTCCTGGATGTAACAAAGGTAATTAAGTATTTTTTGATTTTCAAGATATTCAAAGATCAAAAACCTAGGTGTGACTATCCATTGTGCCTGAAATGATACTGTCAAAGCCATCTATAGGGAGAGGCATATCTCTGCTAGACTGGAGTGTCCGTGCACAACCCCTTATGCCTCTGATCTCTTATGTTCAGGTCAAGATCTAGTCCTATCTATTTATTTATTTATTTCAAAATTTGCTCCACATAGCTACACCAGTTTTCTATTGAGTCAGTATGTAACATAGGTGAAAAAATATATATTTAAAATCCGTACCAAGGAATATTCAGCACATTTTTTCAGGTAATGAAAAAACACTGAGTGCATAAATCAATTATACACCACCTTAAAAGCATTGCAAACACTGTTACAGATTTGTGTGGTAAAAATTTCACCTTACAGGGACATTGCAATTGTCAATTACATGAGGATATTCTTAGAATGTAATGGAAAGAGAAAGCTTGAACTCTTTATTCTAGAAGAGTTTAAATTATTTTCATGCAAACTTTTCTGAATTGATAAGACTAAGAATATACTGCCCTTTAAAGTAACATTGATAGAAATGTATAATTTAGAAGTCCTAAAACTACAAAATGCAGGAAAAGTATCTGGTGTCATGTGAAACTTTATATTCATCTGACTCTGAAAAGTGGTTGGGTAAAGTTGGAATCCTGCTCTAACGGTCTGTTCATTGTTTGCTTTTGCTGCCTTTTCTGGCAAAAATATTTTGTATTGCTTGCGAGTCCCATTAGCACTGCAGCATGGGAGCAGCCAGGAAAGAGGATTGCCTCCAATTCCTTCCTCTGGGTGACAAGCAAAATATTCTTGCTAGCTCATTGTCATTTTAGCACCTGTGCAAATCTGCCTCATAAACTGAGGGCAGTGCAGCTCGCTGTGCTTTACTGAGGCTGTCACTGAGGCTGCAGAGCCTTTCCTGCTTGCCTGGATGCTAAAGAGAACTTAAGGAATCCAGCATGACTCTCTGATCCCAGGCTCAGTTTGTAGTGCTGGTTGTTGTGAGGAAATCTGTACAATAACCGCTCTACCCCGAAACTGAACAGCTCACTTAGCCAAAAATAAGCATGAAGCCCCAGTAACTTTAACAAAAACTTCTATAGCTTCCCTTGCTGAGCTTTTAGAAGGTTTCTATGGAGTCAGAAAGGAATTATTGTTAGTAAAGAATTGATTTTAAAAAATTCCGGGTTTTTCCTGTTCACAAAGTAGTGAAATTATTACGTCCATTCATTATTTGAAGTTGTTTTCTAGGGAGTTCATGAAAAATTACTAAAGTTTCAGATAGTGTCAGTTGGAAAGGTTAGAATTAACTGTGCCTTCACACTGGGAAGCATGTTACTAACTGATGGAAGCTGAACTGCATAACTTGAGCCATACAAATAATAATGTGTCTAATAATGTGCAAATATTGAAGTGCAGAACATTTTATTTGGTCAGTCTATGTTGGTTCTGTAAGTCACCTATTCAAGTCTGGGAAACATAATCCCATACCATTAGTGGATGTCAAGTTATGATCTGGATTTTAACTGGGGTGTAAGAGTTTAGTAATGCCAACACATTGAATGCCTGGCTGTAGCTGTCAAATATGTGCTTGTAAGAACAGCACAGGATACTTCTGGGACTCCCTGTGCACTTTGGTGCTTCTTTTTTAACTTTTCCATTTTTTTTTAATCTAAAACATTAGGATATATGCATAAGGGTATTTTAATGGTGTTGTTTTAAGGGAGAGCAAATATATTCTCAAGTCACCTTTATCTTTAACCAAGTTTTTCAGGGGAGAATTTATGTACACTGGGAATGATAAAAAAGTTTTATTTTTTGGAGGTTTTATCATGATCATAACTCAGAATAATTTCTGAATGTTTTTTCTGATCTATTTGGTAAGGACATACTTCACCTTCAGTGCTCAGGGAGTGTGTAACTTTCATGACATCTCATAAGTAGTTCCCAGGGGAGTTGTAGAAAGTTTGGTTTTGTTTCTTACTCCAGTGTGAAAACAAATGTACCTGAGAATTTACTGAAGTTTTAAGAGTCGCCTAATTAAACTACAGAGTTTATTGCAATAAACTGTATTTATCTGCTCGTGGTAAACATAGCTGCTAATGAGAGCTTGCAATCTTTTCAGCTAAGCTGTCACAGTCTCTCCCCATTTTCTCACTAGCTATGAGGCAGGTATTCAAGCTGGAATCCTTCCCATGGTTGATGTAGACTGACAGCCAATCTCACAAAAACTGTGGGGATAAGAACTTCAATTGACCATAATTCAGGCTGCCAGAGACGCTGAGTGTCCAGAGCACAATGTTAGTTTCAGTGAAATTTGCACCTGCTTACACCAGATTTGCACTTTTCTGCAGCAGAGAGGAGGTGTGTGAGGCTCAGCTTCCCGACACAGGGCTCTGGGGTGTGGCTGTTCCTGCCTGCTGGGAAGGGCTGTGGGTAGGTCCCAATGAGCTGACCAGAACATGAACCAGACACCACAGCTGCTTTGTAATGACCCTGATCACTCATGTTAAGCTGAAAGACTTGAAATCCAGGCATTTGCTATAACATGTTCTTACAGATTTGCCTACAGACTGAGGTAGTGGCAATACAGTGTCAGCTATGGGGACTCAGTGCAGGGAGACTTTCAGGCTAACCAACCATGCTTTCAGGCTAACCAGCTGCTCCTCTTTTCTTATTGTCTAATTCACAACTGCTGAATCATCAATGTAACTGATAAAACAGAAGTACACTGCTTTTGCTGATATTTGCCTTACTGATACTCTTGGACCTGTTCTGGACTACATGGGGCATAAAATTCAGGCAAGATCTCCTCCAGAGGTTTGAGGGCCTGTTGGGGTTTGCACCTGTGCATTCTGCTGGGTGTTGGATGCATTGCTTCCAAAGACAGAAGCTCACTGTTTCACTTTGCCGTCCAGAACATTTATATTTGCTTGAGGTCTCATTCTGTTGAACACAAGCCCACAGAATAGGTCACCCTCTTGATCTAGAAATCTGCTTGAGAATGGAGTGGTGACTGTAAGGCACTAAAGAAGCTCTTCCTTGTGTCTGTGGGCAGGAGTGACAATTCTGAGGTAAAAATAGGGACGTTCTAGCACCTGAACAGGCCAAGGGAATTTCCAGGCTTAATATAGAGGCTGGCATTTGGCCTACTATAAATATTGCCATTGCCCCACTTTGCCCATCCTGTTTGTAGAGTTTTCCAATATTGTCATGGCATCTTCCATCCCTCTTTCACCGCAAATCAGTGGGCACGTGGCAGATGTCAAGTCATACCTCATGGGGCTCCGTGGCTGTCACAGAGAAAAAGTGGAGCCCCTCTCATGAGTGCTGTTCTTATATGCCATGTCTCAGAAGGAGACAAGTCTTCCTTCAGAACTGCAGGGATGACTTAAGTTAGATGCAGTGACATTTTTGTCTATCTCTGCTGCCTCCTTGAGTATGAATGGTTGTATCCACATTTGCTCTGCCCTGCTCTCTCAAATGAAAATAAAGGAGTCTCTGTTGCTCCTTTAATTTCCACAGACAGTCTGAAAGGACCAGAGCAGGCTCTCATGACCCTGCCACTTCTCTGTTTCAACGCGCTGTGATTTTGCAGGTGAGTACATGTTTAAAGAGATGCCTTTGGCTCAGCTCTGAAATACTCTGAAAAACACCGGTCTTGTTGTCCCTATAGTAGTTTTTTCTCACCAACTCTGAACCACAAGATGTACAGAGGTCAGAAGAGGAATCTCATTCTTGTGAGATTTCATGTTCCCTTAGCGCCTCATCTGTGCCTCTTTACTCTTCACCTTTGGGCAGAAATGGAGCAATTTAGGTCAAGGCTGAAAGAATGTATTTTCCTGGATGTGAAAGCGAGTTTTTTTTCCTGTGTTTTGGTGTTTTGGTTGTTGTTGGGGTTTTGTTGTTGTTGTTTGTTTGTTTTTAAACTGACAAAAGGAACTTATGAGGTACCTACAGAGGTTTGGATTAAGTAGCCCAGGGCAAATGCTGAGGTTTATGAGGATGCATTACAATGATAGATTCTCTCTAGCCTTCTAGATTAGGGTGAGGAGTGAAAAGTACCAGTTGGTGTTAAGTCTAGGCAACAGCACATTGAGGTCTTCTTATTCTATTTTCCTCCACGTGGAGCATGTAAGAGAGAAAGTAAAGGGAATTCATACCTGTTATGAGCATGGTGCTCTAACATGGTCCCATATAATGAACAATCTAATTTGGGTATGATTTATCTCCTCTCTCCCATGTGCACACAACAGAATGAAACTTTGAGTTTCAAAAAACTGTGGTCTCTAAGGACAGTGTTTTGCACAAGGTAAGGCAAGCTGCCACTGCCTGATCAGAGACACCAGCCTCTGTGAGAAGGTGACAAACCACACAGCTGCAGCAAAGGGTAGGAGGTCCATTTCCACGTCAGTCTCCTTTGGTGAGGTGTTGCTGGTGGCTTTTCTTGCGGCAAATGAGAGTGCAGGGCACTGTGCTGTGGTTCTGGGCCTGCTTCTCTGCTCCTGAGTGGCCACAACCTCTTAGGGATTTTTTCTGCATTGCTCCGTCTATAGCAATGTCATGTTATGAGATACACACTTTGTATCTGCTGATGTCAGCATGAAAAGAAAAGGAAATCGTCTTTTCACTTAAAGTGTTGTAAATCAGCCCAGTAAACCAGACTATACATTATGCTTTTGTTACTGAGAGTTAAATTACAAGGAAATGAATGGTGCATAAAAATTCCCCATGTCACTGAATTCACTTCTCAGCAAAATAGTCTCTCACACAAACAGGTTTACAATGCTCGTCCCATCGCTGGAGAAGAGGCGCTCTCTAGTGGCTTTTTGTCTAAAAAATTGCTGCTGGGTGGTGACAGAAGCGCTCGAAATAGATTCATCTACATGTGGAGAAGGTGATTATGAGAAGTTGTATTCAGATAAGTCATATTATCCCAGTCCAAAATTTGTTTTGGAGAAATAATATAGTTACAAAAAGACTAAAGGGTTTTTTTGGTATTTATTTAAAGCATTATTAGTTAAATTGTGAGCTCCTGTTTATCATGTTTGCAGCCTTATTTGATCAAGGATAACACAGTAACAAATATTTCAATTTTGAAAAGAAATGTTTATTTCGCTTCCAGATTGCATTGGGTGATCAGCACTTCCAGGGCTGTGTTTGTCCAGCTGGGTTTGGTGGTTGAAAACTGCAGAGCAAATGTGCACTGCTGGTCTCCTGTTTGAGGTTTAACAACTGAGTTTGAACAGATCCCTAAAACTAAGCTTGGAAACAGACAAAAACAGTTTCAGATTTACTTACCTGAGGTGGCCATTTCTGTGTGCAACAAGTGTGCAAGGCTGTGTACAGCTAGGTATAACTGATCTCTCTGTCATGCCAGGATTACAGATGCTTATAGCTGCTGTTGTCAAAAGGGATCTTAAACAAGAATACAGTCATCTGGGACTGTCCCAGGGGAATGTCAGCTAAGAAAGGGGAATTCTTCATGGACAAGTCATTCTTTCAGTGCACTCAGGAAAGCATTTTGTTTGCAGCATTCCCACCCCTCCCCACACCCTTTCATCCCACTGCAGAACCAGGCTCTGAGCAGCTCATAGAGAGATGTGTCAGCAGGGGAAGATGGGGCAGAGACAGGGAGGCAAGCATGTCACATCCTTTCAGTCTCCTGAGCTTGAGCCTAGAAAGTGTCTGCACATTCAGGAAACCTTTTTCTGATATTGGTTCTCTGGGAAGGGTGACGGCAATGAGGGACTGAGGGAGAAGTTTAACTTGAAACAAAGGCAAGTAATGAAGTTCTGAGCATTGACTTTTTCCTTGTCCCGTAAGGAGTCCTGAGGCATCTGATAATTTTAGGCATTAAGCCTTCCAGCCTGCTGTGCCAGGAGTTCATTTAAGGGCTTGATGTGTTTTGGGCATGGTGTCCTGCTGCAGGGTGACGGTAGGAAGGAGATGAGCTGGTTTGTGATTGCTAACACAAGGTATTTGCTCAGCCCCTCTGAATTCAACATGATCACACAACTTGCAAGTTGAGAAAAGGCCTGCTAGGAATACATATCTTGCAGGCTGAGTCAACCAGAACACTATCCCTCTTTGCCCTGCTGACCTTCCTCTGCTTCAGTTTCTACTGGATGCTAAAAAATTACACTACTTCCTAACATTTTTGTGGAACAAAGTGGCTGCTTTGTAATTTGACTTTTGAAGTTGTGGGCTTCAGAAACTGGTCTCCTAGAATGCACTGTTCTTCCACACCTAGGCAACTCAATGTCCATGCCATGCACATACGATTCTAGCTGTATGGTAATCAAGATAACACCTTTAGAGACAACCAGTCAGACTCAAAAGCTACCACACCTTCTTCTCAGCAACATATTTTAGGACCTTGACTCAAAAATACAACACTGATGCAGTTACTGGCTCCAAGGGGTCTTTGGCCCCACTCCTGAGCAGTGCTGCAGTCTGTAGAACTGCATGAAATAACTCCTGCAATGCTCAGTTCTACATCTCAGTCTTAATAACAAGATATTATCAGTGTGTTCAGGACATGAGAAGGATGCTGCAGCATTTAGGGTGCAGCTTCATTTCTACAGTTCAGCTGTTCCTGTCACAGGGGAGGAGGTCTCCAGGGGATATGCAAGGCAGGACTGAAGGGCTGCTATTGCTACTCTTCAAATTTAATCCAGTCCTTCTATGGACACCCTTCACTTTGTGTTGTCTGTCTGTTGGAGTGTCCAGCCAGGAAGAGCACAGGAAGAGGTAATCAGGGTACTTTCTTGTCTACGGACTTATTGTCTGCATTTTGCAAAAAGGTAGACATTGATAATGTGAGGAAATGAGAGATTAAAGGACGGTGATGTATGAAGAATTGATTATCTGAGGTTCTAAGTAGAATGAGAAATGGCTTTTCATTTGTAAACCTTTTCCCCCCTCTAATAAACACTGTAAGACATCATTTTGTATTAAAAAATAATGTATGTGGGTCCTTTTTTAAGGGGAAGAAAAGAAAGAAAGAAAGAAAGAAAGACCTTTGTTTCTCAGAGGCACCATATGTACCACATGCTGCAGTTGCTATGGTAATTATTCGCATTATTGAATAGCACTGTGAGGGGTTATACAGAAATGAATCTAACTGGCCAAAGTGCTTGTTAGAATGAGTATGACCAGTTATTTATAAAAGCCGCCATGGAGCACTCAAGGAAAATAAGTATGTGAAGAAGAAGGAGGGAGGGGAAGAAGAGGAGAGGGGGAAGACTTTTACAAAGCTGAGACCAACACACTGACATAACATCTTCTTCCCTCAGTGGGAGATGGCATTCCATAGCCTTCTTGCAGAAGAAAAGCAAGCAAACTATATTGTGTTTAATTAAGCTATTAAGTTGTTGCCAACAAGACATGGAGTAATTTCATCACAAAAATACTAGTGGGGAGCCAAGCTTGAGGCTCCAGTAGAACTTCCAGGGCTAACTTTGATTCGCTTGTTGGACTATGTTTATACTTTTGTTTGCTCTAGTTGAGCCAGTCCTTGTGTGTTGTAGGGTTGGCTTTTTTCAAGGGGAGCACTCACCTCCTGAGCTGACTGAAATCCTGAGAGAGGGAATCACCTGTGAGATAACAGCTTCCAAGATTTCAGCATTGGCCAAAGCCAACGTTATTTGAGGTTGCAGCCTTAACATGATCTACAGTTGAACAACTCCACTTTGTAGTTTTTTTGAAACAGAACATTGCAGTTAATGGAGCTATTCATGGAAGAAATATTCCTAGGCAGTGTAAATAAATTAGCAGGAATTAATTTAGCTAATTAATTTGATTGCTGCAAATTGATAAAATTTTACCAAATGCATAAATCATGTCTGCCTGTTTTCTATAAGGAGATGATTAATGTGCCTTGATGTCAGAGGCATAGATAAAGCTCAAGACCTTGTTGTACTTAAGTCTAGAGAAATGTACTCTTCCAGTGACACTAGAGAAATTATCTCCTTGGACTGAGTGTAGCTAAAGGCATGTCTGTGTAGATTGGCATTTGCCATGACCAAATTATGTAGACTTGGGAAGGAGGTGATGAGGAAGGCCACTTAACTAAAGTTCTGATTAACTTTGGCAGCAGAGTTTCTGGGCAATGACCAGAATTCAAAAAGATCTTTCCAGTTTGGAAATGTGGTCTGAAAAACAGTAGAATGAAATTCTGGAGGAAGAAGGTACAGATGTCTGTATCTTATTGGGAATAATCTGTTGCAAAGTTATCAGATGTGGAACAAAGATAGAGACAGAATCTTTGCAGAGTCAGGAGTAAAAAATACAGCAGCATTACAACAAAAGCAGAAGTGTTAGCACATACATATGTGTGTGTGTGTGTGTGCGCGCGCGTGCGTAAAAAGATATAAATATTTATAAAAATATATAAAATTGACAATAAATTAGGGACAACACTTTTTTTGCTGTATTTAGTACTTGAAAAGTACTAAAAAAAGTGCCCAGTTTGAGGTACTGTAATTCAAGGTATGGATTGCCTGGTTGGGAAGCAGAAGTAACTGACAGCAACCAACAGAAATTCATGAGTGGTGAAGACAGATTGAAGGATTTCAGGTTGTTCAGTCTACCGGAAGGTGCTTAGGGGAGATATGATAACTCTATAAGGTGGAAAAAGCTTGCTTCAAAGTGAAGGGAATAAGCTATTTTCCTTGCCCATAAATAGAGATGAAGAGAAGCAACAGGCTTAAATGGACCATGAGATTTAAATCATGATCAGGAGAACCTTTTGCATTGTAAGGTTTGTGGAGGACAGAGTAAAGCTCCTGTCTTTGAGGTATGAAAGGGGTAGAGATTTTCCTGTTCTAGAAGGATGAGGTAAACTGTTATTCTCAGAGGCCTTCCTGTGGTTATAAATAAATCCTCACGAATCCATAGCATAACATGTATAATGACTCACAATCTTTACTTGAAATGTCAAACTTGCATCAGGACTAGGCTTTTGATTCAAATTCTTTATGGGCTGTGCTGCTTCTTTGAAAGGGTGTCTCAAGGAAGTCAAAGAAGCCCTCTCAGAAGGAGAGAAGCGGAGCATAGGGAAAAGTAGAGAAGAACACCCTAAGAATCAGTGTATGCTAAATAGAAGGAGTCCACTTAGGTTGGTTTAATTTGAGAATAATTGTAGTGACACTCTCCCCTCCGGAAAGAAGGTTGTTTTCCAACTGAACATGCATATGAATTACTTTGAATTAACTACCTTGTCAGTGTTAGGATGAGCCTCTTTGCATTGGGAAAGAGAGTTTGCACAAGCTGAGAGAAGAGTAGCAGGAGCTATTGCCCCATGTCTGACAGGCCAGAATTTCAGGTGAGAAGAAAGGGTGTCTGAACTGAAAAGAAACTGCACTCTGCACTCTGCAACCTGCTCTGTGCCATGACACACTTGGCGTCCCCATCAATGGGTGTGAGTGTCCAGGAGTATCTCTGTTTCTCTTCCCACTGCAATGCTTTATCATGAGTGAAGGCCATGGTTTCCCCCAAGTCACAGCTTCGTCCACATGAAGCAGGTGGCCTAGTCTGGGGCTTGGTTTGGGTGCACAGCAGTGACCAGATGCGGCACCCAGCTAAGAGGGGTAGAGGTGGAGCCCCACTGAGAGGTCTCCCAGGGAGCAGATGTCATCTTGTGCCACTGAGTGCACTCTCTGATAATCAAGCAAATTGCTTTAACAAGCATCCTCAGGGGTGTCTCAACACTGAGGACTCTTCTGGCTCAAGTGTTTGTGCCGGGTTGAGATTGGGTTTCACAGTTGCTCTCTCCCCTTGTTCTGAGCTTCCTCTCTGTGTGTCAGAGGAGATGTGGTTTGTCTGAGCATGGGATTTGGTCTGCCACCTTTGGAGAGCCATCTTCCAAGCAGATGGAAGTGAGACTCAGCAAGAAACCCCTGCAGCCAGAGACAGAGAAGCTTTTTTAAGCTGGCAAGGAGGGAGCTTCTTTTGCCTACAAGTCTGTGTCCATCTCCTCACCAGCTCCCACTAATTATGTCGGCTTGTCTTTCACCCAACTTCCAGCCGCTCCTTTTCTATGCCCACATCTGTGACTACCAATTAACACAACAGCAAGTTGGAACAGCACTACCAGACAGCCCCCTGTAGCCATAATGGCATTAAAATGCTGTTTTGACCTGAATGAATTCTCTTTGTTGGACAGTTGCAGCCTTATGGAGGCTATAATTACAGTGGTAGCCTTAGTTCTGCAGATGTAATTTAGCAGTGATGTACTGAGAACAAACAGGATTACATGGCAGACCGTATGCCCAAATATACCACTTAGATCATTTGAAAATCTTTAAGAAATCATTATAAATGAAGCTGTAATGTACAGTGTGTGATTACATGCTCACTGCTAACAGCATAGCTTGTCACTTGCTATGGGAAGCAGGCAGCACACGAGCAGAATTTATTTTTGAGGAGTATGTGACATAAATAGTAATCTTCAGGGAGTTCACCATTAAAAAGATCACCAGAGCCTCAGCTGCAATCTAAAGTATTTGGTGAAGCAATGTTTTGAGAAGAGATTGTAGCTTAGCACATAAAATATTTAGATAAGGCACTAAAGATGTGCTCAGCTTCCCAGCAATGCAGAGGGCACCTGACAATGCATTATTAACAGCTTTGAAGTTCAGTGGTGGGAGGGCAGAAGAGCAGAATCAAGACTGCGGGAAAGCTTGCGTTGGGTAAAGAGATTTTGTAGTAAGTGCTCCAAAGTCTAGGCCTGGAGGGGAGTGAAGGCAAGGAAAGCTGGTTACTTAATAGGAAAGGATGCCCACCAGCCATTACTATAGCAATGAAGAGTGCCTGGGAGGCATATTCAAGTTGCTGAGGGCAGAAATGTCAGAGAAAAGGATGCCTGAGGGGAGCTGAGAGGCTCAAGCAACAGATAAATGAAATGGGAATTGAGAATGGATTGACAACTTTTTGCCTTTTCTTGCAACCAAATAATTACTACCCTGAGAAGACCAACTTGAAAACTTAGGGTGGGCTTAGTCTCTTGCTGAATATCTGTCTCCCATACACAGCCCGTAGTTAGCTTGCTCCCTGGGAACTCTTCCTCAGGAACAGATGCTGATTACTTCCTCTGCAATCTAGGAAAGCACGGAAGTGCCTGCTGTGAACCAGAGCAGCCCACCAAGCAGTGGCATAAAATAGCCTGTTAGGTACCTCAGTAGACAGGCACCAGAGCCCGGGATGAGTCCCTGGTGGGAATCACTTTTGTGCTCTGCAGTAAGATGGGCACATGGGCAGGGCTGAGTCGGGATCCCTGCTCAGGGTAGCAGTGTGTGTGCACAGGGACCTGCGACCTTGGGGGCTGCCAACCAGCAACCTGCCTGCACACTTTAAACATTAAATCTCTATTCTGAGTCTTTCTGAGTGACTGACTTGGTCAGGAAAGATTTCAGGAGCTTTTTATGGAGCTTGTGTCATGACGGCTAGTGACCTGGAGACCTGCAATATATTTTGGATTAAGTTGAGCTGACCACTACAATCAGAATGGGAAGGAGAAAAAAAACACCTTAAATATTTGTGCTTTTAAAAGGAAATGAAAGTGTTTAAAGCTTCTTTAATATGTAAACTTAACAGAACCACAAATCAATAACTGCTTTTTGAAAGGCTCTGTGGAGGAACTATGTCTTCCCCTATTGCCAGAGGACAGACACCTTAGTAGAAAGTAGAGGGAGCTGGGAAGATTTTAACTTCCTTTGACTGCCAGATCTTTCAGAGCCCATGTTTTGCATATATGAGATCCTGTCCTTCTGTTATTGCCACAAGCTTCCACAGCAAGATCTGGAGAAGCACATTTCAGGGGAAAGGTGTATATTTTCTTATTGCTGGGAAGTGAAATATAATTCAGTGCAGGTATATCTGGGACAAGGAAGGAATATGATGGAGTACTGAGCTGAGGGGGAGAGAGAGAGAGAGAGAGAGAGGGATGGAGTGCTGTGTGATTATCCCTAAATTCTGGTTTGCAGCCACAACCATTAATAAAATAGTTTTTCTTAAGGTTACCAGCAATAATTATCAATTTTTTTGATGAACCAAAAAGAAGGGATTAAAATATTTCAGATCCATATTCTAGTTTTTCAAAGGTTTTTAAAAATACCTGGAAAATTAAAACAAGAAGAAATCAGAACAATCTCATGCACATTTTCTGACTATATTCTCAAATACCTCACCCAGGTCAAAATGAAATAAAAGATAGATCAGTGCTGGGTCCTGCTTCAAGTATCCCTCCATCTGGAGAGAGATCCACTAACAGTGTGTATTCTTTGTCAGCGACTTTTAATCAGTCTGATACTCATTTTACAGTGATTTCTTCAAAGCTTTGTTTCTGTAGTTATCTGGAACAGCATCAGAGTATGTTCTTCCCCTGGATCCTCTCAAAAAGGGATTTTTGCTACACTGTTCTCAGTGGGTATTGATGGGACAAGATGCCATTTGTACAGATTGAGGCAAATGATGTTTCAGTGATGAAAATGCGAAATCATGAGAATCTGTGTGAAACCTTGACTAAAGTGGAAACGCTTAGAGATGCTGCTCTGAAAGCTATGAGTAAAACCTGTGTGTAGGCTGGGTTGGAATATCAAGGAGAAGATCCCAGTCACAGACGTCACTTGGACCACAGGCAGGATGGAGATAATATTCAGAAAAATTGAAAAGGAGGAAATGAGGGAGTCTTGAAGTACAGTCTCACTCCAAAACAGCTGAAACACATACTTGAAATACTATACTTGAAATACAAGTTGACAACACATTCTGACACTTTCAAAGTAAAGTAGTTTCAGGCATGTATCATGAACTGAGGCAGAATAGATAGCAATTCCAGACAAAAATTAAAAAAAAAAAAACAAGGAGGGAGCATTGTTTTTAAAATACTGTTTTGTTTCAAGCAAACTTTCCTCTTCTTTTTCCATTTTTTGTACAGATCAAACTAGGTTGTCAAAGTGTTCCATACAAGCTCACAGTCTGGAGCCACCTGAAATACCTTTTCTTTGACAAATTGACCATTTATTGAAATTGCTTTAATTTGATTTGACTTCACCCCTCAAATGCAAGTGGGGACTTCCATGAGCATAATGATGCAGAGGAAGAAGAGGAGTTGGAAAATAGCAAGGGCTTAAGATGGAAGATAATAGTGGGAGTGATAATAAAAATATTAGAAAGTTCTTTGCAGCAAGAAATTGTAGGAAGGAGAGCGTGAGTGTACATGGGATAAGTGTATTGAGAGGCCTGACAAGTATAGCAGACAACACCTTTCTCTGTGTGGAGACAGGTATAGGAAGGCAGACTGAGGGAGCATCTAAAGCAGTGAAAAGGTCTGTAGATACAGTGAGGATCCTTTCCTCCCATCTCTCATCACTTTTTTTAATATTTTTTTGTACCCCACACACTCCAGGAATCAGTAAAGCTTATTTTCTTTCCCTCTTCATGAACAGTTCATTTTGCTTCTTGCAGCAAAACTGGCACCAAGTGTAATTATTTCCTGGTGCCTATGTGCCTGTACCTCCCAGCAGGGCCTTGGGTTCGGCTCCCAGGGACTCCACGGCTCTCCTCCTCCGGGTGATGTGGCTCCCTATAAATAATTTCCTGAGAGGTTTCTAAACTTCCCTGTAGGGTAGGTTCCTTCTGTCAGGCCTCAAAGTTTCATGACAACACACTCGCCCTTGCTTTCAGAGCAGTTTATGCTGGCTCTGCTCTTTTCTCTTCTCTTTGGATATTCTTTTATTCAAACAACTACTGCAATTGGTATAATTTCAATTACCATGGAGGTTTACACTGTGCTTACAATGAAGCACTGAGCTGTGCTTCCAACTTCTGCCCATTATATTCTCACAAAGAAGCTCAGAGGCAAGGCTATGTGACTGGTGAACAGTGTGTGAGGCAAGGTTCAAAGGGAAGGAGCTTATACAATAGTTACTCATAAGTCTTTTCCCTTTTCCAGTCTATCTCTGTCTTTTAATATCGAAATTTAAACTGCAATCAGGGGCTGGGGGACTTAATCTTAGAAAAGGTTTTTGCTAAATGTAATAGGGGAAATGCAAATCGGCTGTTTGTTTATTTGTTTATGTTCCTGGATAGTGAGAACATAGGCAATGGTTATCCCAAGCATTCACTTAAGTACACTGAAGAGTTCTTTTTATAGAAGGTTCATTTAACTGAAGAATACCCAACATGCAAGGGACTGTTTCATGGGAACTTCTGTATCTATAGGGCTTTTGGTTTGTTTCAGTGTTTGCCAGCTCCTCAACCCTTGTCTCTTCCCCATCAAAGTTCTAATTGTAACAGCTCTAAAAGCCTGGAAAATTGCCCATTATAACCAAAGGTTCCATACATTATTTAGAACCAAAAGAATAACATTTCTTTGCTACAGGGAAACTGGTAGTGTCCACTGTGACTGGCAGTTCCTAAAAATAAAATGCAGTGCACACAGATGGAACATCTCCTGCTTTTAGAAATGAGGATTCCCCAGACGGGTGCCTTTGAAACTAATTTAGTCTTGCCCTACTCCTTATATTCATCAGTGTGTGCAATCTGGTAACATCTTGCAAGCACACCTAGCCAGAAGAGAGGATTGTATTATAAATGCCTAACAAAAGGAATCTCCCTTTCCTTTCTCTCCTCCTTCTGCACTTACTAAGTTAATTACTTCTTTTTTAAAAAGGGAGAAGCTTGTCTCTCTTCATCCTTCACATGCCTCCCATCTTTCTGGCTTGATCTGTGTGCTTTGACTGTGAAATGCAAGTTAAAAAGCTCACATTCACTTTCCGGTTGGAATTTCAAGGCTGGGTTTTTTCTAACCCAGCTTTCAGCTGTTAGTCGAGGGTCAAGTCACTGTAGACAAAAGCTTTCAAACTTCAGAAGAGATAATTCAGCAAGATTGGTTGAGGTGCTGATGGAAGGGAGGTCTGACCATGCCTCCCTTTGGTTAAGGGTGACTGCAGATAAGAACGTGTTAATTGATACAGCCTTTTACCTTCTGGCACCTCACTTGGTCAGAATTACCTTGTCACCTTGAATGACCATTCTCCCAGATATCAGGGATTTGGACAGAGCATCTGTTTCCCTGATTGCAGCTAAGCTATCAAAAGGAAAGTAGGATAGGTACGGACCTGACATGGCTATTTTTGCCTTGAAACAATAATACTTATTCTGATTTTTTTAGGTGTCTGAAGTCTTTTTTTCCCTAAGTGCTATTGCCTAACCTACTGATAACTGCACCCAGGGTGTGACAGACCACTGTGTTCTTACAAAAAACTGCCTCTTCCAGATGATGTTGTGGAGAATGACAGCAGGAACGTCAGCAGTCAGCTCAGGGATAACAGGTGTGCCAATGTTTTTCCTGGTTCTCCACTAATGCTTGCTTGCATGCTACCTCTTGCACAGCTTGAATGGACAGGGAAGAATTAATACTTTTTATTTAATTAAAAAGCTACTGAGGTAGCAAACTAATTCAGCAAGCAGTTTTTCCTTACCTTCAGAAGTTTTTGTTATTGGTGATATTGTTGTGACAACTCAAAGCTCTGTTGAATTTAGGATCTATCTGGGGTCCTAAACAAAGAAGGCAAATTCATACCTTATACATTTCCCTTGGATAGGACAGGCCAAGATCCAGACCCTTGGTTTATTTTCCAATCCAGATCCACATTGGGCTGTCTCTCCTGTCTAGGCAGAGACTGCCCAGCAGGATTTTAGGCTGTCATTAGCCATCACAGTTCTGTGGCACAGAATGTCTGTCTCCCACACTGACACATACACTGTATTGCACATGCACAACCATTACTTGTTGCTGCTTTTCCAACCACTTGTTTGCCAAGCTTTTATCCACCATCAACCCAATCTTGCAGTCAATCCTTCTTTTTTTTTTTTAACTTTTTTCTTGAAGTGGAGGATTGAATGTGCAAAAAATGCAAAACCAGGGAGCTGAAATGTCAATTCTTTAGTTCTAGAAGTCATAACTACCAGTATTGTCTTTTAATGAGCAAACACTCACTTAGCAATGCTAGAAAAACGTATTTCCTTAGCTCCATTTTTCAGCCAGACATATATTCCTTATCGTTCATTCTTGGCATGCTTCCCATAATGTTGATCTGCTCTTACTGAATTAGCCAGACCCTCAAAGACAGCATTTCCCCCCTTTGCTATACATGCTTCATCAACACAGCTAGGTATCTCTCCAAGTACGATACCCTTTGTTGCTGCCTTTCTGCCCTTTCTTCCTCATACAACGTAAAACCCATCTGTCAGAAACTAAAATTACTTGTTCTGTGAAGTGAAATCTTCAAAGCCCTTCAAATATCTAGTGTATGAAAACTCTTTTCTTTATCCCATTTAGGATTACAGCAAAAAAAAAAAAAAAAAAAAAAAAGGCA
>JAWWEU010000163.1:25599181-25702314 GCA_035583155.1 Acropternis orthonyx | reverse complement strand
AATGCAGGCTTAATCTATATTTGTGGCTACAGGGTCAAAGGAACAAAGGAAGTGATAAGAAACAGGCTTAGGGAGTAGCTAAAAGCCCTTGAAATGCAAACAACTTGGGGGTTGCTGTGATTGTGATGAGTTGCAGGGAACAGTTTTATCATCCCAAAGAAACCCTCCCTGTATTTTCCCAAGGTTTGCAGTTTCATTTCCCCATAAGTGTGTGGAAATGCTTCTGCACAAGGCTGCTGCTGGACTTGGCAAACTCACTGTTAAGAGAAGCAAAAATTGAAACATTGACCTCCCTTTATTTTTGAACATAATGAGTTGTCTCTGTTAGCTGGTGATCTGTAAGAGAGCATTTCCATAGGCCATATAGTTTATTTAAATTTAATTCCTGACCAACTACCATCACAAACACTTCTAATAGTAATAGCTTGCAATCAAATAGCAAGTAACAAATTAGGTGGTAAATTAGTTGTGGTCCTTCATTAACACAGTTGTGCACAGTGATAAACCTGTTAGCAAAAAAAGTACAGAGTCTTTATCTCTGTAAAACTGAGGATGATGTCTCCAGAGCTTCCAAAGACCAGCTACTGCAGTGCTCTGTAAGGTCATATTTTCCTCCACTAAGCCCTTTGGAGGAGCTTGAAAATAGGTATGGGACTGTTCAGCTAGTGGATATTCACATTTGGATTTCTGGACTGCAAACACTGAAAAATGCTTCTCCAGGCATACATGTATCTACTGCTCCTACATATATGCTGATCCATTAACCCTTCCTGAATCAGAAATTTTAAATTCTTTGTTAGAAGAACAGAGCTTTTAAAAGAGAGGACAAAACCTTTAATTCTGTTATGAATAAAATTACCAAGGCCTGATTTACTACTGCCTGTAATAAACACAATACAGTTGACCAGCATAAGTGGATTTATGAGCATGTTGCACTAGTGGCCAGTGTATGTCAGACTAAGTGTACAGAAGAACATAACATCTAATTTCTTTAAAAGCATTCTCAAAATGAATCTTTTTTTAAGGGGACATCTCAAAATGCCACAGTAGTTCTTCCAGTGTGGAACTCAGATTCAGGCTTGTATTCTGACACAGTGTTTACAAGATTTAGAAAAAACATCAGGAAAAAAATGGCAAGAGGATTTTCAAAGCTGCTTTCTCACCTAACTTAATAAATCTTAGTCAAAGATTAATCAGCATAACCTATTTGTCCTTTAGTCTCCAGTAAACTGTTTTTCTTTGCTTCCTATAAAATGCACATCATACTTCTTAAAAGATGAAAAATAATTAAACAGTATAGTGTTGGAAGAGCTAATACATCTTCTCTGAGCTACTCCTGCCAAATTTCACATTCTTAAGAGCTTATAAGTTCAGAAGAAATTGCTCAAATGCAATCTTATTTTTCTCCCTTTCATTTTGACTGTTCATCATATAGCAGATCCTGTGGTCAGACACTAAATATAACAATGAGGCTGCAGCAATGGAGAAAGCAATAAAGACTTAAGAGGGCATCATGAATGGCATCATTTTCTTCGGCCTGTGTAGTAGCCTGTGTTTAAATAGGCACTAATACAGTCTAAGGACTGTCCAAGGAGTTACCTTGTCTTTACAATCTTCACCTAAGGTTCTGTTTTAATCAATATGATTATAATAGTATTAAAAGTGTTATGTCCATCAGTGATGGGATGGAGAAAGATAAAAATGTGACAATAGCATAGCCTTTCATTCTGGATATCGACTAATAAGACAGCTCCATCAGATGGGAAGACTATTTTGCATATTGAGAGCTACACAGGGTTCAGTGAGGGCTTTGTTTACTCCCCACAGGAGAAGTATTTAAGCGACCTGCCTGACTGCAAGGCTAATGTGAGTCTGATATCCTATACAGTATCAAGACTGGATCTCATCCATAAAGTCTTGGCAATCTGTCCCATTGAGATGCCAGCAATTAATTCAAATGTTTGTGTTAAAGTTGCTATTTAGTAGCTTAGAATGAGGAGGTTAGCTGCAAACAGGCATGATTGCTCTCATTATGCTCTCAAAACAGAGGTGACTGCTTAAAGGGTGCATTAAAGCAGATAATTTAAGTACTGATTCAAATCTTCACACAGAAATTGAGAAGGAACTTTTTTTTTTTTTTAAAGATGTTAATATGGTCAAAAGATTTTAAAAGTGCTCTTTATATCCTTTTGCATATCCATCCTCCTTGGCTCTGTCTGAAAAGTGCACTTAACTAGGTTAAATTACTAGGATTTTTAAAAGCTCTATAAACTCCAAAAAAAAATTCTGATTGGCAGATCTAATTGGGCTGATCCTTAGAACACTTTGAAGTTTGTATATTTCTGCCGTCTACAGTGCAAGAAAAGTATCAATACGTATTATTAGGGGTCAGTTCCTACTACAAACAGGCCCTAGAGAGACTTGTCACTGTAAACAAAAGCACATAAACATACCTATCAGTGAAATACAGCTAAGGCTGCAAGCCACTTTTCTGCTTGGCTTCAGAAGCTCTTTTAAATTAAGTTAATACCACACAGTTTTTTATTAGTTTTCATGCATTTTGTTAAATAAATGTGTATAAACTCAAGACAAACAATCATTTAAACATTGCTGGCTCACAATCAAACCCTCAGTAAACACACTTGCTGCATAACTACCTGGCACCTTGGCTACCCCTTCTGTCAGAATGGTACCCTGCCTGCTCCGAAGTTGGTTTGACCCTTCTAGTAATGCATGGGTGCCAGACAGCACTGACTTCTGCAGAGCAGCCTTCTTCAAGCCACGCATGCTATCCGCACTCCAGGAACTCCTGCCTCCAGGCCAGCAATGAAGCATTGGCACAACATCCTTCCTCACAATTGATCCCACCTGTTGATGCTTACACAGCCAGAGATGGGAGGGGAAGAAAAAAAAAAAAAAAAAAAAAAAAGGCAAGACAGTTCCTTCCTTGCAAAGAAAATAGTTTTATTAACCTTCAGGATAAAAGCAGATACAATTCCAATGATGGACTTTTTTTTCCAAAGGAATTGTGGGGAAGGTAATCGCTGAGGACAGCAACAAGCGAGCTGTAGAAGAGCAGCAGCTCCCACAAAGATTTGTCACACTTAAAGAAGAGAGTAAAATAAGCATTCTAGCACTGCCCTACTTTGGAGCTACCAGAAATCCTAGTTTTCATCAGTGACTTGCAAATGTCCCTCTCCTGACACTGTGTCAAATAAAACCTTTGCAGCTCAGCAGTTGCATCTGAATTTGGTGACTTTCACCAATATCTAAAAGGCATAATCTGAGAAGTGTTTGAAGCAGAGCTTTTTGGATTATATCTAAGTTCCAAGTCACTCAAAATTCACTTTTGTAAGAGCAATATATTCATATATTCATATTACTGGCTTTCACTTTGTTATTTTTATAGTCATTGAGACATGACAAGGTTGATTAGAGTTGGTGTCCCCAAACCAAATATCAATAAAGTATCAGAGGGGAGTTGTAAAACATACTGTGTCTGAATACTTTGAAAATCTTTGGAGAGGATGTTCATACTGCTTTGGAAAGGTAAACTCTTGTGTTTCTAGCTTCTTACATCGGCTCCATATAAACTGTGTGAGACTAATTCACATGAAAAGGATAAACAGGTAGAACAGCAGGATGATTTGCCCAAAATCAGGCATCTCCATGAAAGTGAAGAGAGAATACAAAGAAGCACAGACTGAACCACGTATGTTGCTAAGAGCACTACAGAAAAGAGGTGCAGTGCCATGAAGCTTTGTGAGGCTTAAAGAATACAGTTTACAACAATCGTGTAAGTCAACATAAGTTTTAAGGAACCTTATCAGCATCTAACTTCCTTTTTCTTACTATTCTTCAGATTTTGCTGAACTTCTGAGCTATCCAGATTCTCTGCAGGTTTTTCTGCTCCTAAGGAGGAAACTGGTGTCAGTTTTGCAACCACAAGTGGTTCCTACTCTTGGAACTTTCCCACACCTATTTTTCCTTGGCTATTTTTTTAATTCAGCACTTGCAGGTTTAAGCCTATGAGCAGATAATTTGGGCCCTCATTCTGCCGCTGCTGGTGAAGCCACTGACAAACCTCCCTTTAGCCTGAAGACTGATATGATCCCTCTTGGGAATTAGCAAAAACAAGTCATCCACATTCTGAGAAAAGATCAAATTGTTTGGTCAGTGCTTTGTCCAGAGAGAAGAGTGCAGGTATCCCACAATGCTGACAGTTCTTACCTTTCTGCCTTAGCTGCACACAGAAATAACAACAGTAGCAGGTAGATTCCCTTTCCAGCAGAGGAGAAAGAGTTAAGTCTTGTACAAAGCTGAGAGGAAATAAAAAAATAGATTTTGAACCTCTCTAATTGCTGCCCTTATCATATTATTAGTGCCAAAATAATGCCACTCTGCACTGCAGCAGGTCTTGCTCTTTTCAGGGATTCATTTATTACCATTAGCCTGGAGGTGCTCATTTTGATGAGTCAATACTGGGTCACACAGATCCAACTACATATTTATCAGTTTTCATTATCCTGTTTGTGGATTTAATCACATATTTGTGATTACATTAAATTAAGCATATCTTAAGTCCCTATGTGTAGGGGCAGGCAGAAGGGTGTTCTGTAACTTCCTGCAGGAACTGCTGGGCTCTGAGCTGTGCTGATCTCATTTGATCTGTGTGCTTGCTGGATGGCCTCAACTGAGCTTCTTGATAGCTCATGTCAAATAAAAACCACTGCCATCAAGGCTTTGTTCCCTAAACACAGTTTCTATCAGACCAAGGAATGACAAATTATTTTCTCTTTTCCAGTTACGAGAATATCACAAAAAACAACCTACTGCTGCACTTCTTCCTTATTTTCTAAGATGAGGTGGAGAACAAGAAAAGGGGAGGTGGGGGTTGAAGGTAGAGAGATTTTTCTTTTCTTTTGTCTGTTCTCAGGTAGCATTCACCACTTTGGTGAAGAGCATGAACCATCAGCTGGTTTATGTGGCACATACACACAATAAGATCCACCAGTGCTTGCTGCAGAAAAGGGATGTGTTTTCTTACGGAGGAGCAGTCCCAAGGGCAGCTTCTGTCTCAGCTCGATGTCCAAGGCAAGCAGCCCAGCTCTGGAATGCCCTAGAGGACAGTCTGAATGTGCATCTGACCTCACTGCAACCTGTGCTCTGGCTGCAGCACACTCACAGAATTACCTTCCAGAATCCTTGTAAATATGATATTTTCTGATTTTCAAAAGATTTGAAAACAGTAGATCATGCTCCAGGCATTCAGAGAGGTTCCTCATCCTAGGCATTAACCTAGTGGGGGTGTGACCCATTTCTTTCTTATAGTGGGATAGGGAAGGAAGGAGACTAAAGCTTTGGATCTGGTGACTCCAATGTCCGAAAATGGAAAAGGCTGGTGCAGTGTTGTTTATTTTAACTAAAGGTGTTTCCATGGCCCTTATCAGTGCAGCATCTGAACCAAGGCCAAAACTCCACTTTCCTGTCAGGTCTGCAAGGCTGAAACAGGCAGCTGAGGGAAAGTGTAAGGTGACTGGATGCAGCTGGAGTTTGTTAACCTATGGGGCTTCACTGAAACATGCAAAAGGAGGAGAAGGAAAGCTGTAGGTACTGGGAGAATGGATGCAATGAAGTTTGGGAAGGGATTTGGTGTTGTCCTTGTATCCTGGCATGTGTCTGATTTTATTGGAGGGTGTGTCATAACTGTGAGACACAGGAGGATCTTTTGCTCTGGACCAATAGGTCTTTTGTATGTTTGTGTGGCAGGGCTGTTTCTCACCCATCAGCAGACCCCTCAGTTCTGCTGCATCTACTTTAAAGAATATGTGAGACTTTGAGAGTTACTCTGTGCCTAGGAGAAAGCAGAGATCTAAAATGGGATATCCTTAGTTTGCAAGGTAACCTTGTCCCTCCAAGCAGAGTATTGTGAAGAATATGTCCCTTGCATGTCCTGAGGTTCATTTGGAAGGTGTTATTTTTACCCTGCAAAAACTGTGGGTTTTGTGAGAAACTAGTAAGTGTGAGACTAGGTTGAGGAATGGAGTTTGTGTTCATTTCTCCCTGGAAGAACAAGCATCCTTCTCTCTACCTGGCAACTTACTAGAGAGGCTGTTTACTCTGTCCCTCAGAGTCCTGTGCAAAGATCTCAGTTTTCAAAAGTATAGCCTCTTCCTTGTGAGGTTATCAGGAAAATCCTGGGCAATTTGGTGTGTATCTTCTCTTCTGGGATTTGTGCTGTCTTTTTTTTTCCCTGAGGGGCCTTGCTCTGGATAGTTTCCTGGCCTGAAGGGTGGTTGTACTCCATGCTGCCAAAGTCAGATTTTTCAGTGGAATGTGTTTTTTTTGGTGTGGTTAGTTTTGAAATCATTCTACAGAAATAGCTAATGTAGGTCTTGATTCCTATATAACTGCATTCTGCCAACTGCTGTTTTTATAATCACCCTGTGTAGTCCCACTTTCTTGAGGCTTTCCTCCTGCACCTTTTTACACTAATTAGCCGTCTTGCCTTGATTTGGATGGTGAAGTCCTGCTCAGTGAATGTTCCTTTCCTAACTTAGTTTCTATCACTGAGGCTTTCTGGAAGGAAAAAAATTGTCATATGTAGCAGAAGGAGATGAGTAGAAATTACTTCTGCATTAAAAAGAGCTATTGAGTGGCCCTTAAATGACACTAAAGAGAGGTACTGCTATGTGGTTAATAGAGGTTTGGTGGTTGGGGGGTGGAAAACCAAGATGCATGTGTTCAGCTTCTGTGTCAGAAAGTCATGACACCTCTGTGGGCCTCGGCTTATTTTATAGCATGGAGATACGGTTTTCTTAGATTATCAGTGCTTTGGATCAGAGACTGCATGTGTCTATGTATAGACATGTAAGAACCCATTTCTGAATCTTAGTGCAAAATTATTACAAGAGTAATAATGTGAGAGGCTTTCACTGGAGGAAAAGAGCCTTTGCACGGGAGTATTTGCAGCTCCTTTGAATGTTCCTACCACTAGCCCATAGACAGGTAAGACCTGGTCTTATGTTGGTTTGACTAAGTCTCATTTCTACAGCCTCTCAGTGGGAACTTCGAAAATGCTTTAGACTGTGGTGGTCACTTCATCAAGGGTTAAAAAACAATGCCATGTGATTGCAGCAATCAGCAATACCATGAAAGTGGTGAATTTTCAACTGATAACTGAAGTAGTTTGCCACAGATTTATAGGCTGAAATGGGCTTTGTGCAAAACTGCCTTATGAATAACACAGGACAAAGAAAGTATACTCTATGTATTTCTTACTAACTTAGAAAATAGACTAAATTTATCAAAATCAATTGCATGGTAAAAATCATGCAAAGTCACAAAGTCTGACTTTTTTAAACTCAGTAAATGTAAGAACGTTGACAGCATTTTTGAATGTTGGTTTCATCTCAAGTAAAGGATTAACTGTCCACCAGTAGCTTTTGCAGTGTGAGCCAGGAGCTAGTCTGAAAACTGGGACTCTGGCCTGACTCTGGGCTTCATACAGAAAAGGCTCCACAATGTGAGACTATTTGAGGCACAGCACTTTTGCTCATATATGTTTTTTTTAAAATATGTCCATGGAAAACACAAAGCAGTGCCCATAACCCATGGGGATTTTTATGTTTTTTTATTTTAAAAAGCAGTGTCTGTCATAAGCCATTCCACCTTTGTCTCAATTCTAAGACCTCTCTCATCCTTGGGCTCACAAAAACTGTGGCTCATCAAAACTAGTCAGTCCCGTGGTCCTGACTCTGAGAGACTGCAAAGAGGAAAGCAAAACTGAAGTGTACAGAGTAACATTTCCTCTGTTATCTCTCTCCTGTATCTGTTGTCAGTGGCTTAAGGACAGGATGTAGCAGAGCCTACAGCTGAGCTCCCCCTTCAGGACCCTGATTCTGCACCATTACCATATGGTAGGTTTGTTTAATTAACTGGGGGAGGTTTGGCATTTTATTACCTACCCCATCTGCTTAATCCTTTGTATTTTCTTTGCATCTTAAGTTATGTCTAACGACATTTTCAAATCCAAGCCACCAATTTTCTAGAAAAGAGTTTCCCCCAAACAACGGCAATTTAAAGAGCATTTTGAAATTGGAAGGGTTGCAGTTCCTGCCCCTTTACTAAAACGTACTTATTTCCTCGTGGCATTCATCTCTTCATGAAGGGAGTCACATATATTCACTTGTTTATTACGGTCTCTCAGTTGCTTTTTTCAGCTTATCTTACCACCCTAATCAGTTCTGAATATTTGTAACTAGTTTTGAGACAACACTTTTGGGTTTGATTTCCCCCCCACCCCCACCACCCCCCAAATTAGGATCTACAAATATTGCCCCTCTATGCACCCGCCTCAGCTTGGGGTGTATAAAATTCAAGTGGTTTTATCAAGGCAAGCCATCCTTGCAGGGGCAAGTTAAGTGCAGCTGTTAAGGTAAAGGTTGTGACTGCTCTGGAAAGCAGGCTCAGTATGTCTTTCAGTGTGGGGTGGCTGATTGCTTTGTGTCTTGCTTCTCCGTAGGCTTCTCCCTGTGTCTGCTTGCCTTTCTTTTTCCTGGACACTTGTGTTCAACATTGGTATTCCAGGGACTGGTCTTTGAACAGCTGTCTGCCATTCCCCTGGGTACTGCCTTGGCTTTTCTGTGCTATCTGAAAAACAAATATGAAACAATTAACAGGAAAATCAAAATCACTCAGTGCTTTTAAAATCCCTGAGAGGAATCTCTCTGGACCTTGAGTATGTGCCCGTGCTGACTCATTCTTTTCTTTTTCCTTTTTTCTGTTCTCACTGACTTCAATTTCTCTTTGTTTCACAAAAGATTGTGCCCTGTTCCCCTGCAACAAAGCAATATCAAACTTTATGCCAGCTGATCAACATCTGCCTGTTACATTTTTGCTATGTCTGATCAATCGATCTGCCACACCCAATGGACATTTGGGATTGCCTTTCTGCTGCTGGATGGTGATGGTGAAACCATTTCTGTCATCCGTGCCTCAGTTTCTGAGTCACTAAAACACTGCTTGTTCTTTTCCAGAATATTATGGTAAGGAAAATTCTACAAGGTAGCTATTTTTATTTATGTCAAGTGAGTGACATTCCAGTTATTGTACAGGTGGTCATGACAGTTTTACGTAATTGTTATTTATATTAAAGGTTATTTCCTTTTCCAACTAATAATAAGGACATTGTAATTTTTTAGGACAGGTAAAAATTACATCCATCTTGTGAAATAAAACTGTATTCTAAGATAATTGTTTGGAGGGGTCTGCTTTTCCTATTTTTTCCCTTTCTTCCCCCCCCAGGTTTCAGTTTGATCGTGGAAGAACACTCATTTTTTTTCCCAGCAGAAATGTTATAGCCTTTTACAACAAACATCTCTTACAATTATATCTTTACCTTGTCACTTTTATCAAATTCTTCATGAGGGAAAATTGCAAATTCTTTCTGGTATTTTGTTTTGACAATTTTTAGTAATTCTGAACTCAGATCATTTGAAGCACAGCCATTCCTCGCCCCCTCAAGCTCAATCCCATCTGATTTTCTTGACCAGTGCATAGAAAATTTATCCTGTGAATTACACAATGGTACATTTCAGTGCTCCAGCAAAACTCCATTTAACTCACAAAATAAAGGATGGGTTTGTTTAAAAGTTATTATGACTGAGGATCTCATTTATGCTGAGACACACTCTGCATAAATAAAGCTGACCTAAGTGGTGCTGGGATAGACATGAATGGGTTTCTACTGCCAGAAGACATCAAAGTCTGAGGGACCCAGATTTTCTGGAGAATAGAGTGTTGTGTCATGTCCAACATCCCTGCTAACACAGTCCACTCCCAGCATTTTAGCAGGCTGATATCTGCTGATGAAGCTAATGCTCATCCTAGAAAGTTGCCCAGACTTGTTTTAATGTCTTCAAAAGATATAAACATATTGTATCCCTCTCTAAGGCTTCTAAATGTAATGTGATTAGAGGCCATTCTTATTTCAGCTGACTTCAGCACTGATGAAGTTTTGGTTCTCTGGTCTCTTATTAGTATAATATTCTGTGTTTTCATGCACTGCTGGATCAGAGGAGGCAGGACAGTCTCATGGCTGTAGGAAGTGTTAGTGTCATCAGTGGTCAGGACCATTCCTATGCAGGAACAAAAACCTTGGGGTGAACATAGCACAAAGAGCAGCAAATCTGAGAGATACTTCTCTAGTGGTCTCTGTGGATGGGCTGGCACATTTTGAGCTATCTGTGTCTCTTGGGAGCAAGGGATCCTCTTCTGGATATACAAGAGAGGAAGAGATTTCACTAGGCTATTACAAGTGCAAAGGCTGAAATTATTTTTGTCACATCTAGCCTTGCCTGGGATATTTTGTTCTGAGCCCAGCACAGCTATGCGGATATCGATATGAACTACACATATCTCTGCATGGGTCAGCACAGATGGACATTGGCTTCTTTACTTACCTGAAGAAGTGACTTGACAGAAGGCAGATGCACAGGGCTCCTGCAGAGCTGGTAAAGTTAGAAGACATTTATTCAGTCATGGGGCAGAAGTATGGAGACTAGAAACTCCCAGAAAGTGTGGGGGTGTATATGCAGCGGTTTCATCTGCCCCACCTTTGTAGACATGACCTAACTAGATCTCCAAGCTAGCTGAACAACCAGAGAGTCCCACAAATATCTTCTTCATGTAGGAGCACACCTTAAAGCACTTGCCTCTCTGAACCTTGCTTCAGTTTTTCTTCTTCCAGGTAGCTGTCTTAGAAAGGCCACTTGGGAAAGTTTTCCATTTGCTGAAGGAGTTAATAGGTGTGTTCTGATGACACTTTGGTACTTCTAGTTTGACTGGGACTTCTAAGAGACAGCAGTTAAGATCAGACAGAGTATAACAGCTGTGTGAAATGCTGGTAGCATTGTCCACCACACTTTCAGACTTATTTTTTTAAAAGGAAATACCTAAGTCATCAAAAACTTAGGCCAAGATTGTTCGTTGTCATTTTTCTCCTTCACGCTGCTTTGTGGGCAGATTCGTGCTTGGCTGGCTGTTTCAGATGTAAAGCCTGCTGAGTTTCTTCCTGGAACATCCCAGCACAGTAAACAAGGGAAAGCAGAGGCAAAGCTTTTCCTGTGCAGCCAGCTGGAGTGTCTGTGCTTTCTCACTTCTTAGTGCATTTTTACCCTTGACCCCGGCGTGCTATCCAGTTCCCTCTGTCAGGTTCTCCTGAAAGCTGTGATTTCCTCTCCTGACAGGCAGCAGGAAGATGAGAAAGCTGTTGGGCAACCTTTGCTCTGGAGAGAACTGGAGGGTTATTAACAAAGCATGCCTGACAGGCAGGGTTTAGGAAATAGTGGTAACATCAGGAAGAGGGAGGAAAGTAAACAGTTCAGTAGCTTAGGGTGTGTTTGTAATTGTAAAATCAGTCCAGGCTAGCAGCTTTTTAAACTGTTCTTTCCCTTGCAGTGTCTCCATGACAGACTTGGTGCCACATATGAAGTCATACCATTTGTACCAGGCACTGAGTTTGATTCAATACCTTTAGCTGGGACCCTGTTCTGAACCAGTCCACAGATTGGAGGCATTTTGGCTTGGTTTCAGCACCACACAGGAGAGTAAGATGATCCAACTTATTCTGTCCTCAGATATGAGGGTGTGGCAAAAGAGAAGTCTTTATTTCGACTGTCTCATAACTACCGCAGGGAGAAGCCGCCTATTTTACAAGGGAATCAAAGCCAGGAACAGAACTTTTGTCATTAATTTCCACTAGTCTGGCTTGGTAAAAGCTGGCTAGGACATCTAACTGGGAACTATGAAACCCCATCCTCTGGGCAGTTTGCAGCTCAGCTTTTGATATAGGCTTTTTCTAATTATCACTGACAGCCAGATCGAGGGTAAGATTATACATTTGAGTTCTTGTTTTTTCTCTTCCCTCCCTTTCGTCATATCATGTGTCAGCTCTAGTTTCCAAATATATTTCCGTGTCAAATCACTAAACTTCATCCATCATGAGCACATTTGTGAAAGTCCTAATGAAATAACCCTGCTGCCATGTCTCTCTGGGCAGGTGGAGACTCCAGTCGTAATGTGACATGACAATGGAAGCACCATGAGACTGGGTAGTGAGATTATATCTTTTCCATTTGTGCAGTAACTGTTGTTTAGTATGGCTTGTCAGTCTGTCAGATAAAGGCACACAGCCATCTATGAAGAATTATTAATGAAGATTCAGACATTTTTTCTGCGGGAAACGGATCACTTCATTCTTCTTCTCAATGACTTTTTACATTAGAAAACTAAAAATAGCCTTGTGTTTATAAGGAAAGACCTTCAATAGCTGGCAAGTTTTGCTTTTCCTGTAGTCCATTCCCCAGAGGAGGGTTAAATGCAAAAACCCTTTTTCTAATGGTGTGAGCTGAGTATTTCAGAGCCATGAACATGAATACAAGGTGTGTAAGCATGAATACAAGGCATGCATCTTTGTTAAGCACATTCAGTCCACTAAGCCCTCTTATCATCCAAACAAAAAGTAAAGACCAAAAATGCCCTTCAGCCTCTGAGAATTTACACTTTGAGGAAAAGGAAGGTTAAGAAAAAGAAGTGCTAATCCCACCAGTTTAGATAAATTTGGTGTTGTCAAATGCTGTACAACTTTCTCCACTTTTCTCTGCCGAGGCAGCTCAGCCCCTTTTGAAGCAGCCCTGCTCTCATGAGCTGGGCTGTGCCGGAGCAACATCTTTCCTTTGCATCAGGACATGTTGGGGGATGCCATGGGCATGAGAAACACGTTGGGGGTGAGGAGTGTTACACAGGCAGTTCTGTTGATGACCCACATTATTGCTTTATGACTTAGAAAACTTATTTCTACAGATGACTTTGACAGGGCTTGCTTTCTGGCTTTTGAAAATAAATGGCTGAAACCCGGACATATTACTGTCTATTAAAGAGAGCTTTTTCACTTCCTCTCCCCTACAACACAGAGGATCCAAGAACTGTTTAGGTCCCCAGAACTTCTGGGTTTCAGACGACGAGGGACGGACAAAGTATGTATGGTTGGTTGTAGTATTTTCTCATTTTCATGAGCTGCCCGCTCCAATGGGCATGGTGTGTGACATGATAGCACCTTCGTAAACAGGCAGTGAAACCCCCTGTATACAAATACCTCTCCCCCGCCCCTTCCTGGAGGATGGGATAGAGTCTATGTCCAAATGCAAAGTCCTCAGGTGTGCCTTTGCATTGCTTGGGGCAAAGTTTTCAGTGCAACAATGGCCAACACTAAAATCCCAAGAAAAGGAAAGAAGATCAGACTCTTCCTTCTGGCAAAGAATATGAGTGTGGTTCCACACAATTTAACATAACTAACTGATTCTCTCAGATATACTGGGGCTGTATTCTATGCCTAGTGCGTTCCAAAACCAAACCAAGTCAACAGAATGCTCTGCAGTGTAAAGCAAAACAAAACCACAAAAACTTCATGTGTAGTCACCACAAAAAAATTTGCTAAGTACCAGCAGAAATGAGGAGTTAATGGGTTCCATATGTGGCAGCTAACCTGGGCTTTATAAGATTTTCCATGAGATTTATGAAAAAAAATTCTATAGCAGAAAATAAGATCAAAAATCCATTTTCTTGTTAAACTGGACAGCTAACATTAAGGCTACATTTTCTTCCATAGCTGAGCCTATAAATACACACTAACAATCCTGGATAGGATTCTCACTCTAAAAAAAACAGATAGCCTCTCATATTCCTGAGCAGTAAGACACTTAGAGCTTTAATCAGCTTCCCAAGAAGGCAAGATCTGAAAGAGTTCAGAAAATATTTACCTTTTAACTTACGCTACATCTTGTGGAGACGCAGATTTTTTAGGTTCTTCCTAGATATTTTTGTATTCATATGCTGCAGTTAGGTCACATGCCTTGCTTCTTGTACAGTGTACACATAGCTCACAATGATTTGATGAACTTGGTGAACTTCAACAGATGCTCCAATGTTGCCATAGCACTCACTGGTATTTGATCCTTTACTGGGATGGTTGTGCATTGCGTTGGACCATACAAAACCTGAGGGGGCTGGGTTGGGTTTGATTTTTTTCCCTGTTCATTTTAAGTGTGCTTGGAGCAGCAAGGATAAGAAATACTGTTTTCATGTACTGACATCAATTCAGTGAGAAAGGTCAAACCACTGGAATTCTATTTACTGTTGCATAAGAGAAGGATCAGTAGGCTAGATCTGAAAACTAAAAGCAACATTTTTCTCCTAGCAATTGCCCAGAGTGCAGATGTGCTGGAGGATATTATATGAGTGATTTTAAGGGCTTATGCTGGTAAAAGTAGCATTTGGGGAATTTTGAGCTGGAACTCCTGACAAAGAATGTCTCCCAAGGCAAACTTGGTAACAAAATCACTACAGGCTGAAGCAGCATCTCTGTCTCTTGGTATCCATGCAGTTTCCATGCTGGCATTCAGAAGATTGTCTTTTAATAATTTTTGTGTTTTTAACACAGCCTCAGATGCAATTAGGAGGGCTCTTCAAACCTTTCACACATCCCCCCAAGAAAGCTCATCAGTGTTGAAGCCAGTGATTCCCCCAAGAGGAGGACAGAAAGTTGCTGTGCCTTTGAGACCACTCGTGGAACTTGGTTTAACATTTTGGAGGGAACTTTAGCCTCTCTAGAGGTTCAAAGTTTAAACAGTATCAATAGATAACTTGTCACATTATCATATTCTCAGTTTCTCTTGACTCTCAGATTCTGGGTAGCTTCATTCATTTCTGTCTGTAGCCCTCTATAGGATTTCAGGTGGAAAGTTCTGAAGAAGTGTGAAGTGTCACTGCTGAAGAAAAATGAGAGAGATGAAGAATGCAGCAAAGTGTGAGGGTAAACTGTAGGTGTTTATGTGGGAGATATTATTTTGTTGAATCACTCTATATTACAGTCTGAGCTGACCTTGGAGATTTGTCTGTTCTTGTATGACTTTCCCAGAAATAAGTAATAAAGATCTGGGCAATTAAGAGCAGCCTACAGCTTTGTCAGGGGGAGACAAATGGAAAGAGAAAAAGGAAAGTTCTGCGGGGTAAGGGATGCCATGATGACTGGCAAATCTGGAGAAACCTGTGAGGCAGTTCTCAATAAAAAATCACAAGGACAGCCAGGAATACCACCATGACATTGTGTCAGTGGGTGATGAAGGAAGATATGGGCATAGGTTTCCCATATCTTGCTGTCCTGTAAGGAGTGCACCAAACAGCATCTTTGTCATGCCTCCTGGCATGTGGTTGAAGACTTCAGTGAGCATGGCAAAGATACCTCAGAAGCTGAGGACAAAAAAAGCTTAATCTCAGAACTAAGAAACTGCTTTACTTTGCCAGAATTAGAAGCCTGTTCACAGCTTTTGAACTGCACTGGGACTGTAGGAGGAGCAGATTTCTCCTGTGGCAGGCAGAGGACAAGTCACTGAAGTGGTGCAGAGCAATCAGTGCTGTAGCTGGCTGGAAGACCATGAGATGAGAGGCTGAGGAGCAAGCCCAGGCAGGGAGCAGGCCCTAAGCCAGACACGGTGGCTGCAATCTCACAGGAGGCATCTGACAACAGTGCAAAATGCAAATGCCGCATGAGAAACCATACGCAGCCTCCTACTGGAGTGTGTGGGCAGGAGTTCCCAGTACTGCCAGCAGTGGTGGGACAACAAGCCACCACTGAGCAACACAAGCTTGAACCTGGTGCTAGTCTCTCCAGTTGAGCCTTGGGAAAGCTTCTCCTGGTGGGCATGGTTTTTTGGGTTGCCTAGTTTGAGGCAGGCTTTAGTAATCCATTAAACACCCTTTGCAGGAATAGATGATTTCTACTATTGTGCCTGAGACACTTTCCCTTCTTCATAAACGTGCCTGCTCCTCAGGAACATGGAACCTGCCTGGACATTTCTATCCCTTTCAGAATTGGCAGACAAGAATTTCCTTTCTCTAATAAAACCCTTGGCCAGCTTACCTTTAGCCAACCACTGCAATTAATCCAAGTTTCTGCTAACTGACCTATTTTTTAATTATTCAGTGACCCTAGCAGACTTTGCTTGTACACAGGGGGAAGAAAAGCTATGGGAAGTTGTTTTCTGGTTGGGTTTTTGTTTGTTTGTCTGAGGATTGATTTGTTTGAGTTTCTCCATGGACAGTAGTCAGATCTTTGTCCAAGGCTGTCTGTAGGTGAACAGAGCATCACCAAGACTAAATAACCCCCACTGTTAGCCTTCTGCCACTATCCCTTGGCACAGAGGTCCAGCTTGGAAATAGAAAGACAGTAAAAAACCCAGATGTTGAAAATTAAATTTGCAGGCTGACAAGGATACAGGAAGATCACTGTACAAAAAAAATGTTTCCTGGATGATCACAGCCAGTGGACAGAGAAACCCATGCACCGTAAGGGAAATAAGATGACAGCAGTCTTCAGCATTTCTCTGTTCAGCCTTTACCATATTTGTGCTTCTGGCAAATCCTGTTACCTCATCATGTGCAGGGATTCTGGAAACTATCCTTTTTTTCTTCGAACCTGACTGCAAAATCTTTTAGAGTGGATCTTTAAACATTTATTGCATCTTGGTTCATCTTTGTAGATCATCTTTTTTGTCTGAGGTTTCTTCAGAGCTAAGATATTTTCCTGCTGCCTCTGATCATGCTTCTTTCTTTTTCAAGAGTCTTAATTGGTTCCTTCTATTGTCAAATTCAGTGTTTTCATCCTCCCCTACTAGTTGCACTCAGCTCTGCCCCAATGTACTCTCTCAGCACGTCTAACATCATGGCAAACGTGGTACCTCAGCTCAGCAAGCTCATGGGTATATAATCTCTTCTAGCATAAATCCTCATCTTTAGAACTATATATATTACAGTCAAGTGCAAGGGAAAGGTAGAGCTGGAGGAGCCCTCAGAACTGCAGGAAGGTGTAGAAATGGCTGTCTTTGTCTGGGCGTGGGACAAGAATCAGTATTTCAGAGGACTCTGTAGTGTCATTGGAGGTCTGGAGAGGAGGAAGGAAAGCAGGCTGACCTGCATGTGGCCATAAGCTGTGCTGTCCCACTTAATGTATTGTCAGTGCTTCTGTGTAACTGAGAACCTGCTTGGTGGTGGAGACAGAAATGAAAAATGCTGGAGGAGAACAGGCCCTACACATCTCTCTTCAGAGGGGCACTCCCACACTGGTGGAGTGACAGTGAAATGCTGTATTGACACCAGACAAGCTCCAGACACAGAGAAGCCCAAGGCTGATGGGCAAGGCGATTGAAATTTAGGACGTGTGAAGAGTCAGTATGATCCACTGAGATAATTCAGAAATTCTGTCTGACATCTGAAATTATGTAGCCAGGAAAAGATAAGGCTCTCCCTGGGAGGAGAGACAATAATTGTTTTTTAGTGTAACAGATCAGAGATTAGGCACTCCCATCTGAAATCGGCCATGCTGGAAGCAGTAGCTTCCTGTGCTGATGCTAAGTACTTCAATTGAAGACTGCAACTGTCCACAACATCCTCCTCCATTTATCTCCAAAGAGAAAGGATTAAATTTCCATCCAGCTTAAGTTAATTTTGAACTTGGAAACAATGCTACTTCTTTCTTCTCTCTCTGATCATTTCCTCATAGATGAATGGAGGAGATTGGCTAAGCAAACCAGAAGGAGCAGCAGAGGATCTGCCAGCTGGGGACATGCAGGGGAACACTGATTTAGGAGAACTTGCTGTTGACCTCCTGGGAGAGCTTGTAGCAGTGTCTGTAAAGTGTCCTGCTCTCTGGTGTAGACAAGGAACAGAGAAATGAAGAACGTGACTAGCTGGTCTCCTTTTCACCTCACACATCTTTGCTCCAGTTTTGTTTTCCCTTGAAGTGCTATTACTGAGCACGGTGCTATATAACACTCAGCTTGCCATATAAAGCAAGAGAGCCAGGGAGCTTTAAATTAAAAGTAGTTAGACTGTTTTTGTTTCCCCCCACCCGCCTGAGGAAGCAAGCAGAGCTTTGGTCTGTTTCCACATCTGCTTCATGAGTGCGCTGTACAGATCCCATGCCCAGAGACGTGTTACAACCCCACCTCCTTCTAACACACCAGCACATGTACCAGCAAAAACGCAAAGCAAATAATTGGGTTATTTTCTCTCTGTGAAGTAGATTTATTCCTCCCCCTCCTCGTTCCCCACAAGCCTCACGACCCTTTTGCCCCCCTTTGGCAAGCCCCTTACACTTGTACTCTGGAAAAACAGTAGTTGCTAACATTTGTGCCTTTGGCAATAAAACCACAGGCCTCACAAACCCCAAATGGCAAAAAGACATTTCCATTCCAATCCCAGTTTTAAATTAAACTGTAATGAAAAATCAGCAGTGGCAGCTGGGACCAGAGACAGTGATTGTCTCGAGGAACAAAAACAGGGGGAAGGAGGAGGAGAGAGGGAGAGACTGCAAGGAAAGCTCAGCCTGGTAATAAAGCAGCTGGTAAACCTTCAAGTAAAAAGAAATTAGAAAAACAAATGTAGCGGGGGGGAAGCAGGGGCCGGCCCCGGAGGCGGTGCTGTGCTGACACCTGCAGGAGCCGGGGGTTGCGGGGCTCGGCCCGTCCGTGTGGCCCGGGGCGCGTCCCCCGCACGGACAGCCCGCGGTGCCCCGGTGCGGGCAGCCACGGCGCACGGGGCCGACGGGCAGAGCCGCTCCGCCAGGTTCGGTGCGCTTCTCCGTGGGAAATGGAAAACTAGCCATCGGAACTCTCGGGTTTGTTTTTCATGTGTCAGTTCTTAAAGAAGGCAAAGTTTTCTTTGGCAAGCAGGCGCTTCATTTTGGCCCAGTGGGAGGTTAAAAGAAGGAAGACAGACCAACTTTGTGGGTGATGTGGGTCTGCAATGTGAGATTTGTTGGAGGGTTTGCTTCCCCACCCCCCCCCGCCTCAATAATGTATACAGCAATTCAGCCAAAGACCTGACTTACATTTTCCTGGCATACCATAAAGCGACAGTTGCAAGAATATAGTGCTCCATCTTGTTCTCATGGACAAAATTATGTCATCCATGAACTACAAAAGAATTTATATGCTTTTGTTTTTCTCAGTTTTTGTTATTTTTTTGTATTTTACCACCCCTGCATGAGACTGAAGGATGAAAAAATGAGAAACTTTTTGCTCTAAAGAATTTGCAGTGAGAGAAAGCAGGCCCTGGGAGGGGAAGTAGAAGTGCAAAGGAGCACGGGGATGCTCCAAAGGTCACATAACACATGAGTAACATTTCTAAGAAAAGAACCGAGGTCTCTGGAGAGTCTATTCCGTGCCCTGTGCACAGGATTACACAGCCTTTTTGGAGCCTCTGCCCCCTCCTGGGGCCTGATGTAGATCTGATAGGTTGAGATTGAAGGGTTGATGGCACTCACATGCAGCGCAGGTCAGTGCTTGTCTCAGACAGACACAAGTACCTGTGAGCTGGGTGACAGTGCAGTGTGAATAACCTCGGGGTCACACCACTCACCGCCCATACAGGTTTGCAGTCAGCACACACAAGTGCAGGAGCTACACATCCACATTGCCTCTGCCAGACCTGACATGGCCTTGATGGGAGTTGCAAGTTTTAGTCAGGTTACTTGTAGGCTGTGGAAAGAAGGGCTGATTCAAAATAAATTTGTAGTGTCATTGACCTTTAATTTGTAACAGTTTTGGGAAGAAAAATGAGCTGCTAGCCAAATGTTCTCTTGAGACTGTCTGTAATATACATGGCCAAACTGGTACCTGAAATTAAGATTCGAATCCAAGTTCCTCAAAAATAGGTGATTAAGTCCTTTGGATGTCCCAGAGTTGTAAGCAACTGAAGGGCCTAAATTTCCAGACTGCTGAACACCACAAGCTTTCTCACTGAACTCATAGGAAAAACCTTACTTATTTAAAAATTAGGCCAGTTATATTTGCATCTAATTAAGAATTTAGAGCCCACAGTTATTTCAGAGGAACTGTTCATCTACTTAGAGAAGTCTCAGCCTATCTCTGCTTCTGGCCAATGCCTCAGTTACACTAAATAGCAGTAATTGCTGCGCTGTCTACCTGTGAAACATTCTTCTATCTATGTAGCAAATAGAAGGGTGCTACTCTACATTTTTGTGATTGTTTGTAAAAGCTCTTCAGGTTCTTTAGTTATAGGATAAAGGAATTAGATAGCCAGGTTCCACAGAACTGACTGTGCTTCATTCCTTGGCAGTCTTTTAGAGGAGGAAGAGGGAAAAATTACAGATGAGATTCAGAATACCCCACTGCTGTACCCTATTCTCTGTTCTTCTTAACAAGACACACACAAGCAAACCTTCCCTATTGAGCTCCTCCTCTGTGGACCTCGTGTGGAAACAGTGGGTATGATGTGGGTGGGGGCAGTCCCACTAAACAGTGCCATGACCACCACACATCCTTCTCTTTGGCTGAAATGCTTATAATGCAGATGATTCATTCAGCTCTGGGGGAACATCTGGTGGTGCAGATCACTCAGATGTGCATACAAGAATTCAGAAGTGTGTGACCACTTGATCAAAATGATCCCAGCAACTTGGGCCTTTCAACAGAGTGGACAGGCTTTCCTCAAAATATGCATTCCTCGTGGGATTTTTAGTCATACCCTAAACCTCAAATGAAATGTCACCTCTGCTTGCTTCTTTACTCACTGTGCTGGCCTTAATGTTACTGCTGCTGTGCTTACACTTGTCGAGGGGGAAAGACAGAGACATTCAATCAAAACTGCAGCTATATTCTGCAGCTGGGTTTAGCTCTGCTGTTTGTTTGCTTTCTATGTAAGCCATGTTGGTATATTTGCATGATAATGTACTTTTGAAGGTGCTCTTGGATGGGATTGGGTCCTTTTTGATTGTACAGTGGTTTGAGCCTTTCGCAATTGTGCATTGGCCAGAGGCCAAAATTCTGTTGCCTGTTCTGTGCCAACAACTTCCACGGACTCCCAAACAATGCAGAAGCCCTGAGAGCAGCCTGTGGCTGTGTTTGTCTGGGGACAGAGCTTAAGACTCAATCAGTGAGTTGCTAATTCTGTACAAAGTTGTAAGCAAAGTGGTCCCAGAAATCAAAATAAACTCCTGTGAAGACTTGAGACAGATGCAATCTCTATTGTTGCTATTTGGATGAACTTTCACTTCTCAAACAGCAACTTGATTACTGAGACTAAATCTGAGGCACTATAACTTGTTCCTTATAATTATTTTCTGTTGTGGAACCTCTGTAAAAAAAAAAAAAGTAGTATGAGATTTCTCTGTGAAAGGTTTATAGACCCTGAACCATATCACAGAGGCTGCTGACTGAAATTTCTGAGTTATTTAGATTACAAGAGGTCATGTCTGAGTCTGTGTTACTTGAAAGATCTAGTGGGCAAAACTTTTTATGCAGTGGAAATGACTCTGTGCACATACAAACATTCCTGTATCTTTTGATCTATGGATAGGTCACAGAAAACAGCTCAGCTATTAATTATAAGGATATAGAATAAGAATAAACTTGGATCTGTTTGTGGTTCTGTCAAAGCCAGTGGCAAATGTCCCAGAAGTTTTCAAGGGACCAGGTTCAAGCCTGGGCAAGCACAGCAGTGGGTTGGGTAAGCAATATACTCCTGAAAGCAGAGTACAGAACTGTGTTGCATTGAAGTTCACCATTAGAAATAGGCTTGGGATCTCTGAATGCTGCTGGCTTTCTGCTCCATGCCCAAACCAGAGACATCTCTCTTAAACATTCCTCCATATGAGTAAATCCTAGATTTATAGTACATACACTGAAGAAGGGACAATCATGAAAATTTGTTCTAACCTACTGGAATTGATTCCATAGATCTTTTATCTGGTCCTTGTGTGAGTCATCATATTCTTACATAGTATGAAAAAAGCCCTTTAATCTCCAGATCTGGCACTGTAAACTTTTGTTTATATGGTTAGAAAGTAAAGACTGTGCCCAAAGGTCACAGGATGCTCCTGGCCTGTCATCTGGGTTAACTGAAAGCAGCCCCAACCCCAAACTTTCTGTTACCACTGCTGAGTCAGTGCTTTCAGAAAATCAGAATCACGGAGTGATTGAGGTTGAAAGGGACCTATAGAGGTCATCTCATCCAAAAACCCTGCTCAAGCAAGGCCATCTAGAGTCAGTTGCCCAGGACCAGGACATGTCCAGACAGCTTCTGAGTATCTCCAGGGATGGAGACTCCACAAACTCCCCAGGCAATATGTGCCAGTGCTCAACCACCTTCACAATGAAAAAATGATTTCTGATGTTCAGAGGGAACCTCCTGTTTTTCAGTTTGTGACCATTGCCCCTGGGCCTGTCACTGGGTGCCACTGAGAAGAGCCTGGCTCCAACCTCTTTGCACACCTCCTTTCAGGTACTTAGATACACTAATAAGATTCCCCTTCTGTTCTCCAGACTGAACAGTCCCAGCTCTCTCAGCCTTTTTTCACAGGATTGATTCTCCAGTCCCTTTATCAACTTTGTGGCCATTGGCTGGACTCTCTCCAGTATGTCCATGTCTCTTTTGGACTGGGGAGCCCAGAACTGTACACACAGCTCCAGGTGTGGCCTCACCAGTGCTCAGTAGAGAGGAAGGATCACCTCACATGATCTGCTGGCACTACTTTGCTTTGTGCAGCCCAGGATACTGTTAACCTTCTTTGCTGCAAGGGCACACTGCTGGCCCATGGTCAACCTGGTGTCCACCAGGACCCCCAGGTTCCTTTTCTGTCAAGCTACTTCCTAGCTGGACAGTCCCCAGCAAAAATGCTGACTCCATAAGAAATTTGTTTTGTTGAGGCATTGTTCTTTGAAAGCCAAAACCCCGTTCTCTTCTACAAATATGTTTGTTGGGACTGGGTTTTTTTTTTTGCTGAAAACTGCCAAAGAATTCAGCTGAAATTTGCTGGAGACAGTTGTCTTTTGATCAGAGAGAGAAATCAGATGGTATTTTAGGAGCTCAGAAATTAGCTCATATTCTTGCAAATCCAGCAGATAACAGCTTGCTCAGTGCCGTTCACACAGCTGTAGGGGAGAATATTAAAAAACTTTCGAATTCTATTTATTAAACTTGCTAGAAAACTTGTCAGAGGAAAAAAACACCTCTTCAGCAACTCCATTGCCTCAGCTTATATGAGATGCCATGGCAGCAAAAGAAATGCCTGCAGCTTTACTGTTGAAAGTGAAGTGTTAAAGTGATAGAGAGCAGGAATTAGGACTCCTGACTCACTCTGTCACTGCCTTGGGCTATTTCTGCTGAGCAGCTCTGACCTGGGCAGGTCCAGTGACACTGCTACCTGACACACTCGAGTAATCAAGATGACTGAAAGACTAATTTGCCCAGAGTTTATCTGACAATGATGCATGGTAAGAACATCTGGCTGTCTTGCACATAACAGGTGATTCTGGATGGTTAAACTGTTTTGAGATCTTTTGAGTAAAAAGAACTTTTTAATTACAAAGAGCTTATGTTTTAGCTATCCTACACTGGTAAGTTCTTTGTAAAATGCAATTTTAATTGCTTTTGAAAAGAGATACCTTCCATCCACCTTGAAAATAATAATAAAAAAAAGGTTAAAAATCTCTAGCACATTCTTCCTTATTCTTCAAGAAAATTCAACTCTTTTTTTGAAGCTGCTTTAAGTGAACAACAACAAAAAATGTTCATAATTTTCCCAGCCAACTTTGCAGAAACTCAAAATATAGGTTTCAGCCTTTAAGATTCTTGATCTATTTCACAAGTAATTTCAAGTTCATATCAAACCCTAACTCACTGGTATGGTTTCTTCTTTTTTTTTCCAAAGTTATATTTAAAATGCATCTATTTCATTCCCACTGGATCGATGGTCATAATTTATCCATTTTCTTTATCTGAGGGGACTGTGAGGGAATAATTTGACAGAAACAGTAATCTACTTGAGAAAGCCAAAGGCTGTTTGATATTAACACAGAGAATGATTAATCAAAGAAAGAGTAATCCTTCAGTAATAAGCAAAAAATGAAGTCATTAGCTGGGCAGCAGAGATCAGGGAGCACTTAAGGATATGCACTGGGGTCAAGAGTGAATAAGGAAACTGCAGGAGTTTTCAGTCCTTTAGAACTGAAATGGTCTTACTGGGTTAGATGAAAGATCTCTCTTGCTATGCGGCCTGTTTCTGACACTGGCCGGTAATGTGTTTAGGGAAACAGGAGAGTTGAGAGTACTCCTTCCTTGCTATATAACTTTTCAGGAGGTACTAGACTAAGGACATCATAAGCACATAAATCATTGTGTTTAAAAACTGCTGTAGGTGTATCTGCCATGAAAATGTCCAGCCATTTCTCAAACCATCTTTACTTTTGGCCTCCACCAATAATGAATGGCAATGAACAGCAAAGTGCAACTGGGCATAGTGTGAAGTAGAAACCATGATATAATGCCATCAGTGATCCAGACTTCAGAAATATCAGAGGCAGGAAGGGCCTGCTGTTTCTTTAGTTCATTTCTGTAGTGTCTTTTGAGCACTGGGAGTGTGTCTGCCTCTTCACAAACCTGCCACTGCAAGCTTATAGACAGCCCATGTGCTCCAGCAACTGGTGAGTGCTGCAGGACTCGTTTTTACTGTGTACTGGTGCTTCCAAGTCAATGTCTGAGGGGGATTCTCTGGGAGTGAATGCAGAAGATGGATGCTTACGTATGGGAATAATGTCCAGAGGTATAGAGTACAGAAAGTGATAGGAAATGGAAGGACTGGGTGATATACAGAGTGTGAACCAGAAAGCTGAAACCAGTTTTGCATGACCTGCTGAGTGACCTTGGCACAGGCAGTCCTGAAAGCAGTCTTGCTTTTAGTGCAGAACAGACAGAACGATATGCTGTGAACCATGAGCTACAAGGCTGAGATCTTCTGGGTTCTGGAGGATCAGTAGGTACCAGTCCAGTCAGTCTGATGGTTCCTCCTCTCTGCAGAGGGTTTCACCACCTGTGTGATGTGACTTGGAGACCAGGCTGGCTCCTTGTCCTGCTGAGCACTCCCAGACATGGGAATGAGCCCTTAGTCCAAGGATAAAAGAGAGTCCTTGGATGATGCTTCTGTCTGAATTTAGACATCCACAAAGATTTGAATCCTGCAGCAGGGTCTGCCCAAGCACTGAAATCTATGAAACTGTGCAGATGCAGGAATTCACCCACTTGGATCCAGCCACAGGGACAGGGGCCCTTCTGGGTCAGACACAAGTTGCAGATAATTTTGCCTTCACAGGCCCAGAGTTCATGTCTTAGCTGTGTTATACTTGCAAGGCAAGAGCTGAATGCATCCAAGTCTCCTAGAAGACCCCCTCATTTTCTGATGCATATATTAAATACAAAGCAGATTTCATCTGTAATAATTCTTAAAAGTCAAAACAACAAGTGCATATGTTCCATCTATTTTTAGCTCTTCTGCTTGTTTAAATCTTGGGTTCCTGACACTGCTTAGATCTGTGATAAAGGCAGACAGCAAGAACTTTATTGTGCTTTGATAGGGCTGGTTTTTGTCAGCACACTCTCTCCTTTGTCATCAGCTTTAGAAGACAAAAAGCTGAAAACGATTCATTGGGAAATAACTGAAACTTGTTCTGCTAAAGAAAGAAAAAAAGTAACACAAGACAATAAAAAATTAAAAAGACCCTTGAAACCTGCTGTGGCGGTGCCCTCATGATGAGGGGTACTGAACCCTGGAAGTAACTCAGACTTTTACAGGATCAGGCCAAAGGTCTGCTTTGCACAAGAGTACAAACACATGCTTAAATCCTGACAGCAAAGCTCAAGGCCTGGAGATGGTTTTCTACATCTCTCTGCGCAGCCTCAGACATATATACTAGATTCCACCTGATGGGGAGGGAGACACCAGCATGTTTTATTCACACAAATAATCCTTCCCTTTCATTTCTGTGATACCTTGTGAGGACTGGAGCCATCTTCTTCTTGTCTTCTGCAAAAATCTCTCATTCTTCACTTCTGCCTTCTTGTAGTGAACAATGAGCCTTCTTTCTGTAACCTGTTACTTCCCAACAGACTGAGAGAGAAAGATCCATCCTGGTCATACCAGGCATATATTCCAGTGCTATATAGTAAGATAAAGGTAGGCCGTGCATCAGGATCACTCTGCTGTTTGCTAGGAAGTCCATAACCATTTGCCCTGATTAAGGCCTGATGTTCTCCTTAAACTGAGGACTGAGCCAGCAGGATGTAGCTCACACAGCATAACAGCAACTCCCATGGATGATGGACGAGCACTGTGAATCCCCTGCAGCACCTGATCCATGTGCATTGCTCCAGTGATCGTGCTCCTTGCTGGATTTAGACAGTGAAATGACATTTTCCCTCAGCTCAAAGGCAAGGTCTCAGAAGGAAGGGGTAAAGGACTAAGTGCTATTTTTATGCTTTTTTCTAGTCTCTAGAGTCCTTCCTGGGCTCACAGCACCTTTCCACCTGACATCATCGAATTCTCTAAGTTGATAGAGTAATTCTGACTTCTCTTGCACTCCTCTTCTGGTCTGTTGTAGTTTCAGGCCTTCTATTATGCAGGCAACAAGCCTGAATTTTGAAGTGCCTGGACTTTGTCATTAAGGAAAGAGGCCTGTGCTTGGTTTGCATCTACTGAAGTAGAAGGTGGATTTACAAATTCAGCCCTAAATGGCTGCTGTGTCTAAGGCGTCCTGTGCCTCCCAGGGACAGTGGCTCTATTTTCACATATGTAGATGCCTGGTAGACATTAAGAAGGGAAGAGCTTCAGGTTTTACAAATGATGTGGAGCCTATTGAGGCTTTTGACACCCTAGAAAAAAGGTGGTCTGGTGGCAATGCTTTTGCAGTGGAAAAAGGACTTGCCTGTTCTTTCATCTCTTTTCTCTGAGCAGGACTGATACGATGTAAAAGTTCAAATTCATAGCTTCTTTTCAAACAACTGCTGACAGCAACTGCTCCTACAGCTCTGCAGTTGAACAGGACTTATCTAAAAGGATGGCTCCTTTCCCTGATATGGAGGACACAGGGCAGTGGCATGTGCTCCATTCCTAGGCCCACTCATGCCTCATGGGTACATACAAACTTTTACATGGGCAGATAGTGATAGGATGAGGTTTTAAACTAAAAAAGGAGAGAATTAGATTAGCTATTAGGAGGAAATTCTTTACTCAGAGGGTGATGAGGCACTGGAACAGATTGCCCAGAGAAGCTGTGGCTACTCCATTCCTGACAGTGTTGAAGGCCAGGTTGGATGGGACCCTGAGCAACCTGATCTAGTGGATGGGGGGGTTGGAACTAGATGATCTCACAGGTCCCTTCAACCTGAGCCTTTCTGCGATGATTCTATGACATAGAAAGGTCACTCAACATCTGGATTTTATTTTTTTTCCTAAAACTATACATGAGAGAAATGTTATGAGCTCAGAATCACACTCTCAGCTCCTACAATCAAGTTACTAAACACAACTGGTCATTTCAACATTTAGGTATATGCAAATACCTTATTTGTGCTTGCAATCACATCTCGTTTCTATGCGATTAGACACACACATTTTGGAAAGCCAGACCTCCTAAAAAAGTAGACAAAACCAGCTGTAACTGCCAGTTTGGTGAGCCAGTTACTCCATGTCTTTATTTCAAAAAAATAGGGGAGAGAAGAGATAAAGCACATTCTTGAAGGGAGGCTGTGAAGATCAATTTCTTAATATTTAATAATTATCTTCAGATAGCAGAAAGAAAAATGATTGAGACACATGCAGTGTTATGACTTGCACTGACTAAAAGTAGCATGTGCCAGGAATACGATGTACTGAAAATGCCTGTTACTGTTATAATGCCATCAGCCAGGATAGCTGTGAAGGATTTGTTTTTATGTCTTGGCCTTTAATTTCGTCATGATTTTAAAAAATTCCCAGAGAGTGTTGCAGCTGCTCCAGCATTAACAGCCTTGAAATAGAAATGTGTTAGTTAGCAAGATACAGCTGCAGAGGAGAAGAAAAAAAAAAAATCCCCAAACAACCCCAACATTTGGGTTGATTAATCTACCAAGATTGTTATTCCTATTTTAAATTAATGTTGTTTAAACTCAAATATGTTTGCCTCCAAGCCATTTTATTTAGTTATGTTTTTCCTAAAGAGGTAACAATTTCTGAGATCTGCATAAAAATTGAACACTACCCAAGCAGCTCAGCAGCTCCTGCAGCTTGCTGGCTCCTACATGTTTCAATATCAGAAACTGAGCCACTGAGATTGCTCTCTTGAGGCTCTTTATCCACAATGGCGTAAATAAGTATTCCTCCTTACCTTGCCCTTTCTGTAGATGTTTTCACCATCTTTGGCCTTTCCTAGGTACAGGGGATTTCATACCACTATTCTTAGAGGTTGGAAAAACAGAGTATTTGCACGTGTCCAAGTATAGAAGACCTAAGGGAGCAATAGGAAAAGTTCAGCAGTTTCCAGATTGATTATCACCCTCTCCAAGACTGTTGTTAGAGAGCATATTTCTGCTCCCTCTGCTTTCAGTGCCACAAAACCGTTGCTGTCTCATTACTAGGGTCCTTCACTGTGTGGGGCTTGCATGAAAAAAACCCTTCTGTAGCTCAGTGTCTCTTCCTGCACCTTACATAAATACAAAGGGAACTTCTCTAACAAGCACCATCAGAAAAAGGGGTCTCAGAGAGGGGTGGACAATTTTTCCTCTCAGAATCTGCTGAGAGCCACATGAGACCTGCAGTGAATTGAGATAAGGTGAGATATCCTTTGCCTGCCAGGCAGGATGAGCCATACTGGTCCCTGCTCAGCTGGTGGCCAGGCTCAGAGTAAAGCAGGCCTGCTAGCTTTGCACTTCCCTCAGCCAGCACTGGTGTCTCCAGGGGCCAACAGAGAGCCCCTGGCACTGCATGGCAGAGGCTGCCTCTTTGCCTGCCCCACGTCCGGAGATGCCAATGAAAATGACTCTGAGCAGACCTAAAGGTGCCTGACTCGGGTACTGTCCCCACCCCACAGCTGCATGGAACCTTCCCCTGAGCTCCACCTCAGGGCTGGCCCTTCATGAGTGGGGGTATGGTGAGTGTCTTCTGGAAGGACCTCAGTTCTGCCATCCTCTGTGGCTGGAACCCCACACAGGCTTTCAGATGTGGCACTGGTGAGAGGCAGTTAGGAGAGGAAACAAAAGGGTAAGAGAAAGCATCAGGCTGGGAAGGATTTTCCTTCCGATGTGTCCTGTGAGAACTCATTCCATAGTGCCTCCATCCGCAGGAAGATGAGAGGAACGTGACTCCTGAAAAAAGCTGTGCTACCACAGGGGTGTTCCTGGAAGCACAGCATGAGAGCGGGCAGTCCCAAAAAACAATGTTTCAGACCTCCTGACATGATCTGATATCCAGGGGATTTCCTCCTGTGGGCTGTAATATTCATGGACTTTGGAGAACTGTTATTCCTTCTAGTCCTGTGAGACCATCTAATTTATAGAAAACTGAGAAAACAGGAAATCTGTGGCATTTCCCAGGCCTCTCACAGTTTTCGTGCTGATGCTATAATTCCATTTTCATGATCTAGAGAAAAATACATCTTTTGGTCAACTGATTATCATGTAGCATTTAATACTACTCATGTCATTGACTCCTACAGTCATGCATTGTGCAGCCAAACGTGCTTTACCTCCAGTATACCACTTACAGAAACCCAGCTGGATTAATATTTTATTCCTTATTTAAGAAGAGCTGACCAAGGTTATCTTATTCTGTCAGACTGTACTTTTCTCCCTCTCTAAATAATTCCTCTGCCCTCATATTGTTTCAACTTTTTATTTGGCAGCTCTACATTTTACTCCCAGCTAATTTATTCCTTGAAGTGCCCCATCAGTTCTTTTATTTTGTTCTTGGTTGATGACAATCATGCACCCTAGCTCAAGTAGGCTACAGCAGCTTTTTCCTCTTCTCTCAGAAGTTGCCTGGAGTACTTTAATAAGTCCTATAATCTCCTTTTTTTGTAAAGAATGCAGATTCAGTTTACCTAACCTTTCCAAGAACTGCTGTGTGTCTGAGTCATATCTGTTGCCCTCTAGTACTTTTCCGTAATATCCTTCTTTTATAAGGTGACCAGAAAGGCATACAGCATCTCAAATGTGACCTCACATGTACTTAACCAATGCTACAATAATTTCCTGTAACTTATAATTGATACTGCAATATTAATGTTTCCCAGGATTTTGCAGAGCAGTGAGATTACATTCCTTCTTCCTTGAGGCTTCCCCCAAACACACTCTTTCAAACTGGCTGTCCCTCATGCTGGGCCACAGTCTTCTGCTGTTAACCATATACTTCCACTGTCTCCTGCAAGCCTGGACAAGGTGCTGGGAATCACGCTTCTCTTTACCCTTTCTGTACTACTGGTTGGCACCCCTCTTAGACAAGTGCAGCTGTCACTTTCCGTATATCCAACTTCATGTTGAAGGGTTAATGCTATGAGGGTCCTTTTCATTCTGCCCTGTTCCCCATGAGTTTGAATGCTTCCAGACTTCAGTGCTGCCTGTGCTGTGCTGGCACTGAATTAGGTGTTTACTATTCCCTGGACAGGAGATGATCTGAGTCTTCTTCTTTCGAATCATGCATTGGATATGACTGGTGGAGAGTAAGTGCACAGTAGCTTTAACAGTATGGAAAGGAGTAAGTCTGGGGAAAGAATGAGAAATTACTGAGTTTCAGTAGTGGTAGAAGTTTGATGAGAAGTAAACTTACCTTTGATGCCTTCTGTAAAGTGCAAGGAATTCTTGACCACTCACATCCCAGCAAACTACGTACTTCAAAGGATAAAATCTGGCTTTTTGCACTAGAAAATGTATTACATTTTTTTCAAGTGACTCTTGGCTTTTTCAAGTCTGAGAAAATGACTCTATAAAGAGTAGAACTTATGACCTATTACCATTCACTTTCACAGGTATTAGACCAGGTATCTCCAGCCTCAGCATTCTTGAAGGCAAATTTCAACATGGATAAAGGGAAGCCCTTTCAGTTTTACAAAGTAATTGTGCACATTTATCTAGGCACTCCAGACTGCAGACTCCAAGTGCTATTAACCCACAAGACAACTACTTGTATGTGTACCTAATGTGCTTTTCTGGCTTTCCTGCTTGAACAGTAAGCACACAACTATGCACCCGTACACATGGCCTTCTTTTATTCCTGTAATTACATCCCTCGAGTAGACATTGAAGCAGGTATGATGCTTGTTCTGTAAAGAGCAGCCAGGCTGGCTTAAGAGGTACTGACTGAGGTTTTGCTCTTCCACAGTGTGACAGCGCTGCAACCAGGTCACAGGTCTACAGCACCTACATAGGTGAAAATACGATTTGTGCAGAGTATGATTGCAGCTCCCAGTCTATAATCACTTCATCCTGAAGTGTTACATAATTATCAAGAGGCCTGAGGTGACAGGGTAAAAAAGGACACTTAAGAGGTGGAAAAATGACCTGAGATCTACTCAGACAAAGGAGTACCTGCTAATTAATTTCAGTGGAACTCTGTACTACTCTAGACTTTGACGACTACTCCAAACTACGCAAACCTAGCAGTAGCTAAGCAGGATTTCAGTGATTTCAATTCCCAGCATTGCAGAGTGGCTGAGGTTGGCAGGCATCTCTGGAGATCATGTAGTCCTTACTTAGAACTGTTCCATCACATTCCTAGTGTAAAAGTTATTCTTTGTTTAAATCAAATTTCCTATATTTTAATTTGTGCCCATTGCCTCTTGTGCTGCCACTGGGCACCACTGAGAAGTCTCTGTCTTCTTTGCTTAAACCATCGGATAACTATACACACTTGTAAGACCTCTCTGAGCTTTCGCTTCTCCAGACTAAATAATCCTAACTCTCTCAGCCTCTCCTTATATACATACACAATAGTTTCTCTTATTTCTTTGTCATTTTTGTGTCCCTGTTTCCAGGTGGAGGAGCTGTTCCAGTGGCATCATCCACATGCTTTGCTGGGCCTCCTCAGAGCTGGTGGCATGAGCACCTTCTGTATCAAGCACAAGCTTAACTAGGTCTTCTTAGGCTACCTTACTAGACAGGAGCAAACTGCAGTTCCTTTGTATTTGTGAATTTGTGAACTAGTTTTTGGATTTGCATAACCAGTTTGATTTCATGAACCTTCTATGAACTTCAACTATGCTTTCAATTCAGGGATGACTCAAGTTAAAAATATGCACACTTTCCTAGCTGTATTTCTGGGAGCTGAAGACTATCCATTAATCAAAGCCTTGACTGCCCCAGATGAATGCCCTTTCCTTAGACTCAGTCCTTGGCTGGCCTTGGATGAACATAGCTGCACTGACATGAGTGAATGCTCAAGGAGCTGGGCTATATTATTTTCTCCCTAACCTTCTCTCACTTTTTTCCCTGTCTCTCTTTCACAAACGTGGTGTTGCTTGCTCTCTGACTATGCAGCATATCACTCTCCCTTTTCTTGTCCCTTTTGTAAGATTTTCAGCCAGATCCTTAACTGTTCATTGCTCCACTGAGATCGGTTTGGTTTTACTTCCCAGACCTGCACAATTCAAGGGAGTTGTGCCAAATTTTAACAATTGATGGTTTAGCCCCTTTTTTTTTTACCGCTTGTTACAGCAATCTCCCTTGTTCCCATTCTTGGATATTCAAGTTCTATGGTGCTTGCTGCAAGAAAATCCTTCTTCCACCAATCTCTTTGTGAATTATGGAACAAAACCTACCCATCGATAATGCAGATGTCTTACTGGAGCTGTCTGGCTCATCCCTGTCTGGTCAACAGGCAAACCTGGCTCAGAGTGAGTTACCTCAGCACACTCATGAGACATGTTTTGTGCAATTTTTATGATTTTTTTTCTGTAACTACCTGTCTCCAACTCTTTAAAATAAGATTTTTTTCCCCTCTCATTAATAAAGTTCTGTGGCCTTTATGAGAAAATTAAAGGAGTATTATCTTTTTAAACCAAATTGGTATTTTAAAGGTTTAATAAATAAAAGTATGATTTCAAAATTAAACACAATATTTCATCTTTGTCTGCTGTGCTCATTAAATATTTAGTTAAATTCCAGGCTGAGATGGATTGATGGTTTGGAGGAGGGGGATGTGAGTTGCCTTTGCACCCACAAAAGTCTTTTATTTGAAAGACTAAAGATTTTGTCAAGAGAACAAGTCTTCAAAGCCCAACTCTATGACACCACTGCTGTTGAAGAAATAGTGAATCATAAACTCATGAATTAAAGTCACGTTCAACTAAACCTTGTCTTCACCTTACCTTCTCTTGGATATGGCTAAAGGAGTGAGGGGAAAGGGCTGACTGTACCCCTGCCACTTGTGCACAAAAGACCTCCTCTGATCTCCAGGGTCCTCCAGGCCCTGTTGATCCAAGGCATAACTCTGCTGTTTTCCTCTTGTTCAGAAAGCAGAAAGGGAGATTTTCATTTGTTCAGTTCTCTGGGGCTCAAACTTAGTGAATTCAGATGATCCTTAATCATGTTTCTCCTTTTATTCTGGAACTCTCCCTGCTAGCATTGTGAGTCTGATCCACTCTGGAGTTGTTGTTTTTTTATATTCTTCCCGTTGTGATGCCAAGCAAAGAGAGACTCATCACAGTGCTGCCTGACCTGCCCATAGCTACTCACTGCTTGGAGGCTGGGAGTATGCACCAGGTGTTTGGTTTGGGTTCTCAGGAATGCCAGGTTAGTATGAAGCAGGCCTTTGAGGAACAGTGCCACAGTCAATATCTTTTTCATTCTACCATGCCCACCATTTGTTCATGTCCAAAGCGTATGAGTATGAAATAAAGACGATAATTAACTCATTTGTTAAACACACTACACACAGGTTCATAATGGCATCAGGCCCCACTTGAAACTAGATAGAAATCCTTATTCTAGAAAGCTAATTTTCATTCCAAGTCTATTCCTTGTTGATTTAGACCTACTTTTTCTTGTGCCAGCCTTATTCTTCAATGTGAACAGTTATTCCCCATAAGGATATGCCTGTAACAATGTCTTGATACACAGCAATCTGCTCCACCCTCTTCTCCAGACCCATTCCAGTCTGAAACTCTGCCTTGAATAGGTTTGGCCAGGATTCCAAACCAAGTCTCAGGCCTTGTCTGATGACATCCATGCTTCCTTATTTTCCTTGGAAACCTTTCACCCAGAACTTCTTAGTTTTTGCCGTATTACATATTATAAGCAATATTTCATTGCTGGCTCACAATCACTGTGATCATATACAATATACCCACGTTTTTCTCCTTCTTAGTAATTTCCAGCTAATGAGCCAATGCTGACAGTAGGAGTTTAGTTACTGGTCTCTAAGTGCATGACTTCACACTGCTTAACTTTATTCCATTTCTGGGTTTTGAGGTCTTCCCACTTAATATACTGATAGTTTTTTCTTTTCACTGACAATGCCTTTCAACTCTGTGCATCTGTTAATCACTTCTACATATACTGACTCTTCATGCCAAGGTCATCAACACACAGAAGATACAGAATGAGATTGATTTCAAAAGCAGCTGTTGAGAGCTGACCCTAAGAAACCTCCTACCAGAAATATCTTCTGCACAGAGGGACAATTGCCTCATTCCCTTTAAGAAGTTTTTACAAGTTCTCTTACAATTTTAAAGCTGTCCAATTTCTCCACTTAAACCCATATCCTTCTATATTGTGTCATATTAGATGCATTGTTGAAGCCCAATTAGTAAAAAGCAGGTCATTGCCTTGAAAAGTAAAACTTTATATTGCATTTTCTTTTAATTTCATGTCAGTAGTTCTTCTTTCTAAAATACATTCTTTAACCTTGTATAGCATAGAGGTCAGACTAGCACACTTCTCTGCTTGAAAAATGAAAAGTACCCAGAGTGTGCAGTTAGCTATGCATTCATATTGTATATTGTTGACTATCTAGATGCAGTGTCAGCGCTTAACAAATAAGAATGAATTCTGTGTGCTAGAGCTACGACTGTCATCTTGAGAAAGTGACAGAAACAGGCAGAATAAGCTGGTATTAAATGCTAAATCATATGGCAGTTCATGAGCTCACCCTTCACCTCTGGGAAGCTGGCTTTAATAGAAATCCACTGCAGGGAGAAAAATTTGCCTTCAGCTCAGCCCCTCTGCAGTTCTGCACACCTTGGGCAACTGGGGGTGTGTTGGGGGTGGGGGGCTCTGGCAGGTGCTGCATCTTGCACAGGGCTGTTCTCTGGGAGGCCTCTGATACAAGAGCCTGTCGGACCTCATGGAGTTTGAAAGCAGTACTTAGAGGCTGAGGCTACCTTACTAGCCCAGGCTTTGGGAAGGGATGAGGCGGGAGTTTTTGACCGTGCAAGGAAGTGTGTTTGTGTGCAGGGAGCCTTCTGCCCCATTTTACCCATGTGTGCCCTGGACAGCCCACTGGGAAGCTGAAGGTCACCATGGGCCTTGCACTGTGGTGGCTGGCAGGGCTGTGAGCCAAGCCAGGGCTGTGGGAGGCAGGGTGAGGGTACTTTGCCCCCACCTGTCACTCCATAATGCAAGGGTTTGGGGGGACACCTGCCATTTCCTGAAAAGCAGTTATCTCCTCTAGTCTGCTCTTGCACAGCCAGCCTGGCCACTCTTGCCTGTCTCAGTCTCCGTTGCTGTCCAGGGCTACTACTTGATCAATGCTAGTTTGGCCTGTCCCTTCCCCTTGCAGCCGGGTGACCTGCCCAGTCATTTCATGTTCTTTAGTTGCTGGATTACATTGTTCTCCTGAGTATGTTGCCTAACTTGCATGAAGTGCTGTCTCCCTTTCTGCCTTAGTTATTCCGAATATCAATCACTCCACAACCACCTTTACTGCTATTAACCTTCTTCCTGTCTTCCGAATCAAAACCCATTTCTCACTTCCATATGTCGACACCAGCAACAAGCATCGATTAAATGTCTTTCATTTTTAAAGCACACAGCCTTGCTACCCTCGCTTATATCTTAATGCTTCCCATATGCTTCTCATCAGACTCTAAATTCCTCTGTTTGCTTCCTCTGAGAAGTCATTCTTCATTATAATAAGTTGCCCCAAGTAAATTTATTCATCATCTTTTTCTATGACAGCCACGTTCTTTCACTACGGGAAATTAAACACTGTACCATATGGCCAGAGCAGCAAACTTTAGTACTCACTTGCTCAATTGTTTTAACACTTTGCCGCCTTCATACAACAGTCTGTTTGCCACTAGTGTGTCAGGCTTCCGCCTGACATATGCATTAGACACATTAATAGGAAGGAGAAAATTAAGTGAAGTTGACAATGTGAAGAAAGAACAGTATGATCCCATTAAGTTCCAGAAATTCACTATTTCTACTATTTTTCACTGGGTTGGGGACAAAAAAAAGCCCCTTAAATTAATTCTTCTGAACATGCTGTATCATTAGCCTGCTGTGCCGCCATATGACACCTTTCAAAATCAGAACAATGTGAGAATTCAGAAGTCTGGGGGACAGCATATACATGGCTTTGCTGTACATCCCTTTTGTGAGGCTTGTACTGTCATTAGCTTTACTTTTCAAGCTGCTGTTGTTCCTCAAGCCACGATAAGTCCTGCCTAATTAATGACACACCATCGACTACTCTTAGAAGCTTAATTTTCTTCATGTTTGTCTTAAGAATTTGGCTCTTCTGACAGAAGCTTTTTGATAAATGCAGCAAATAGCGTTTAATAATATAGGAGGAATACAGTCTTCCTTCCCTGGAGTCCTTGAGCCTCTTTTGATGTTAACTCCTTGAATATCTTCCTTATATGTATATGGATCTCAGGAGAAAAAGAAAAATAACAAGAAATTGGTGCTGAAGAGAGTTACATGCTGCATGTATTTTATTTCATTGCAGGAGCATGGAATCCTTTTGCTTTGGTCATTATCTATCTCTGGGCCAAATCTTAAGCTGGAATGCAACACCCCTGTCTCTGCAGCAAGTAGAATTCTAACTGCTTATGCCAGGGCTGAATTTGGCCCCTCTCTTCAAATTTCCTCCTGTTCATTTATTGCATTTCTACTTTGGTCAGACAGCTAGGAAAAAATTGGTACATTCTGCTGCGCTGAGTTTCTATTCCTGTTTGTGATTTACAACTGGTAGTGATGTAAGAGCCAAGCAGCCCCTGGCTGATGACTGTCAAGCTCCTTGGATGTGACTCTGCTCCCTCATACAAGAGGGGATGTGACTCACTGCTGATTGAGCCTCTGCAGGTGGGTTTCCTGTGAGTTTGTCAGTGGAGCACGGGGCTGCTGGATGGAGCCACTGGGTGAGTTTGCGTGACTTTAGTTTTCCCTCTGCCTGTTGCTCCAGCTCCCAGTTCTTTGGTTTTGTCTCATGACAGAGGACGAACTTCTGTCCTATCACTTACCGATATGCCCATGGCTGGAGCCTGGTGAACCCAGCAGTTGTGTGTGGAGCAGCTAGGGATAGTTTGAGCAAGGTACTGGGCACAGAGAGAGGTGGAAAGATTGAGAAGTCAGTGTGACATGTGACTCTTGTGGGCCAGTCCTATTTGTACTCTCAAATATTCAACAGGCACTTTTTTCAAAAGACGGTGTTCTGAAATTATAAAGTTTTGAAATGTTATGAAACTTTATTGATTTTTACTCTGCTAAACATGAAAAAAATAATAGCTTTACCAGCATTATTCATGCGTCAGATAATACATAGTTTTGCATTTTATCAATTCAGTGTTATCCTGTGGGAACTGAACTTTTCTACACTATTATTCCTGCTGTTGTAAGTTAAGTATTGACAATGTTCTCAGCAGTTTATGTAAGAGAAAAAAGACGTAATAATACAGCAAAAAGGCATTTTCCATCCTTCATGGGGCTGCAGAAGGCTCTGTGAATAACCTGTGATCTTTAGGAAAAATCAATGACAGTCTCTGAAAGCTCAAGATTGGTTTTCAAGGCTGTTGCTAGGGGGAAGGACTAGCTGGTTCTTCTGGAATTCCAGGCAGGTGTGGGCAGCTGCTCAAATGGCAGAAGTCCACAGAGTCCATTTGGGCTCTCTTTTTTTAAAAGCACCTGCTTTTGCCAAGATTGCTGCAAGTTTAGAGCTCTGCTCACCTAATGTAAAATAACATTATCCAAGGATCTCCATTACATTTCTTCTTTCTGGATCCAATATTCAGCACTGCTGTGTAGCAACCAATAAAATGAATACCCGAAATAAAATTAATAATAAGCAATAAAATGAAGCCTTTCAGAAGTACTTCCTGTACCTCAAGCAGTGATGATTTCATTCAGTGCAAGATTTCCTTTATACCAGTTTTTGTATTATCTCTATTGCTCAGTGTGCTGAGTTTCTGCATTATACATGAAGATAGATTTGGGAGCACGAAGAATCACAGGATTGGAAGGGAGGTCATCTGTTGTGGCCCTTAGCCCAAAAGAAGGAACGAAGAATTATCCTTCTGCCATTTTGACTCCCTGTAATGGGAACTGTAGAATTTCCCTGGTCAATCTATTCCTATGCTTTATGCCCAGAGTAAGGGCTCTTCCCAGTACCTTACCTAAGTCTGCCATGCAGCACTTTTCAGTTTATTACTTCTCATTGTATCTTCCATGAGAAAACAGGTTATCCCTCTCATTGTTAACCAGACTTTTATGTATTGGAATACTGTTATCATACTCTCTCCAAGTCTCTTTAGAATAAGCAATCCCAATTTATGTCATCTTTCCCTGTAAATCACATGTTTCTAGACATCTGATCATTCTTAGTTCTCTCCTTTGGGCTCTCTTCAACTGGCCTCTATCTTCCTAAAAGCATTTTCCCGCCATTCTTGAAGACTTCTCCTGAAACAGTCAGAGAATAACATTTTCCTTTAAGTACTCTCCATGGATAAGTGAATAGGCTGCTAAACGAGCTCACATAGCTGTTCTCAAATTTAAAGTATAACCCTCTTTGAATAGCATTCGTCCAATGAAAAAGGGAATTGCATAGCTCTGAAGTGTATTCATTCACCTGCAAAATGAGCTGCCACTACAACTAAAGGCTCAATCTAAAGACATTTCTGAGTGAGTCAACATGAATACACATCCACATGGAATTAAATGAGTCCATTGCATGTGTGCCACTGAATAGTCAAATAGTAGAGATAGGGTGAATTGAGGAGTTGATGCATTCAGTGCTGGTAGAGCAGCTCTCAACAGTATTGCTTTGCTAGCTACTGTGCAAATGCGAAGTACATGGCAAACACTGCCTTGAAGTCCAAACAGCCTAAAGAGAAAGGGCAAGCACTGGTAGGATTTCACAAACAAGAGAACCTAAACTTGGGAAAAGAACCAATTTACTCAGGATTGTTGTGGCAAAAAGGTAACTGATACTCACTTTCCTGCGCTCACCTCTTGCCATGCCCATGGGGCATTTTGCCTTGCCATAAATGAATCTTTGTCCTATCCTTGGAGTTTGTGTGATACTGCCTTTATGACCTTGAAGGCACCCAAAACAGGGTTTTTCCACAGAATCTAATGAGCACACAGGAGTCAGATTTTGCCATGAAGGACAGCAGAGAAATGTGCACTATCTAGGTGTACAAATTTCTTTTAATTTTCTCTGGTTTTAGAGATACTGAGTTGTCAAAGGGAAGGCTGTGACATTACATGCAAAGATGAGATCATCTCCTTTTCTGCACTCTTAGTCTACACCTGTGCCAGCAATTTGGCATGAGATCCAATTTCTATTGATTTAAATGGATCAGCAGGGCTCCCCTTGGGCTGTGGTAAAGCTCTAGGAGAGAGGGAATGCAAGTCAGAGGTTTTTGTACTTTGAATATTATGAATTTTCTGCTAGCAGGGATTTGAATGGCTCTTTCTCAGAGTCTCAGCTGGCTTTGTGAGGAGTTTCTTCATTCCAGTGGGGCTCTGTTGACCCCTTTTCCCCTCTCTTCTTTCCCTTCCTAGAGTAAACAGCTTAAACATTACAGATACTAAGGATCTTCTGCCTCCAGTGTTTCAGAATTATTTACAGCAATCTGTCTGGAAGCAGCCTTGCCCTGAGAAAGAGGAAGAGCTGAGCAGCCACAAATGCTGCAGGCCAGCTCCCTTGTATGTTCTTAAATCTTGTAGCCTCTGGCCCAGGCAGTCCAAGGTCTCCAGGAGACACCCAGCTGGTCTCCTACCATGCTCACTCCTAAGAAGGATAAGGAAGCCAGCTCCCCATACAGCACAGTAGGGATTCCTAAGGTTTGTTTTCCTACCATGAGGTTTTCAGGGATTATAGCCTTCCCTTTGTTTTTCTTTTCCAAAAACTGTGTCCTTCTTTTAGAAGGCATGCTTATCTGAAATTAATGCTTCCAAATATTTCACCGTTTGGTTGCAGTTTACCTAGCCCCTTCCAAACTTCCCAAGAAATCTGACAGGCACACTTCTGGGGCATATTGGGAGCACTCAGAGTAGGGGCCCTTCCCCTCAAGAAAGAATTCATGACTGAATTGCAGCCAGAGAATGAGATGGGAAAACAGCCACCTCCTGCAAAGCTCCAGATCACCCAGCATGAGCCCACTCTCTCGCCCTTGTTCCCCCTGCCATCTCCACATCCCCCCAGCCCTCACTCCTCCCCTGCTCCCAGAGTCTGCACAGCAAAAGTTAAACCCCTTCATTTTTAGCAGTTGCAGTTTGAGAGAAGGACACAGATTTTGTGAGCTTTTCCAGGCTTGTGGCTTGCACTGCATTCCCTCTGAGCATAATTAACATAGGGAGGAAATGAATCTTGCAAAATGAATCTTATTGTGTTTAGATGCTGTTCAGCTCAGTTAGCATTGCTCATGGTTTTGGAGTGTTGGGCAGCAGAAGAGATGGCATTTGGATGTGCTGCATTTCCCGTCCAAACAAAGCACTGGTACAGAAAATGAAGCAACAAAACCTGAGAAGCCAGAATGCGTGCTGCAGTCAGATTCCATACTACACTCTGGTTCCTCCAACAAGGAACTTTTTATTCTTTCTTTTTCCTTCCTTTTTTTTTCTCTCTAGTGCCATATGTACAGCTTGAGGTTATATTGGAATGTATAAATCTCAAGTGAGCCACAGAGCATTAAGGCACCATTATCCTTTTAATTTAATTATCTCAGTTCCTACCCTAAAACATTTAAAACTAATTGAACATCCGAGGTTTTCCTGTGAAGTTTATTTCCTAAACATTGTTGAAGTACTGTTGATAAAGCCAAAAGGTACAAAGTCAGCACTTCCTAAAAGAACCTGATTTATTAAAGTAGAAATGCTTCTATTTTATGAATAGAATCTGAATGCCAAATAGTTCTTATCATTTTGTTTCCATGCCATGTTTCCTACTTGATTTCCAAGAACAACTACGTAACTTCCATGAAGTAGTGCCAGTTTTCCTTCCCCTTGTAATATCACTGTAAGATGCCTGCCAGTTTGTTCTTTTTAACTATGAATTTAAGTTGTCTCTTGGTATTTTCTTTTTCTGGATTTGAACTGTTTGGCTTTCCTTGTTCTTGTTGTCCCAGGCTGTCTCTAATAATTCATTCATGCTGATAATGGCTCCCAAATGTTCTCATGTTACAAAAGGCTCTATTTCTCTGTAGAAATGTATTTTATATTCTTGGTGAAGTTCATAGCATAGAAGACTTGTGTAGCACAGAATGATCACTATATTTCTTCCCAACACATAAAATCAGTAAAATAGTTTCCCAGCATACCAGCTGCTTTGTCATTAAGGACAGTTCTGCCTCTACGTTTCCATCAATTACAAGGATGTTGGATCCAGCTGCAGAATTTGGACTAGAACTTAAGTTTGGTGTATTCCTTTGGCAGATTATAAAGGCACAAGCTGTTTGTTTTTTCAGAATAAAGAATGGCACACATCCTTCCAACCTTAAACAGCTTTGCTTTTATATAAGGAAAAATATAGATGAAGAGAGATGGAACAATCAGAGATTTTCAGCTTTCGTGAGTTTTGTACAGTAGTAGCAACCTTAACCATAATGGCAACTATCAAAGGAATGAGGGAAGCTGGTTTACTCCTGAAAATAGGGTCACTAATCTGAGTAATAACAAACCCTCGCTCCCAATTTCAATTTTCATTTGGTGAGCTTGGATCTAAAGCTGAACTCAGACCCTTATCTGACAAAGACCTAGCTGTGTTGTTTTCTCAATACAATAAATTCAAGTAGGCATACAAAAGACAGAGCTTTTTAAACTTCATACTGCTGGGTTACCTTTCCAAGTAGTTCTGTTGAAGTCACTGAAACTTCAGTTCAAGATCACCAGGCAAGATCTGGCCTGTTACATCACTGGGAATTTGAGCTGGCCCTGACAAGGGTATTTGGTAGCTCTTTTACATGTGATTTCAAGTGAAGAAAACCAAACTAAATCAGGTAACCAGTGAAAAAATTAGTCTTTCCCCTTTTTAAAATAAATTGCCTGCAGTTACCATAGTAACTGCTAACAGTAGAGCACGTTGACTGTCTTTATTATGAATGGCAAAGTAAAATATTCTCTTTTCTTGGAAGAACTAAGGAATGTTCATCCAACACAATGGATTAGCTAATTACTGCTTGCATAGCAATTAATCTCCAAGACATAGACGGACAGGAGGTGGCTCACCTCCTGGCTAGTGGTCAGCTAAAAACTGTAAAGCCAAAGCATGATTTGTTGTTGCAATTAACTGGACTGCCTAGAAAGGAGAATGGCATAGCAGACCTGAATATTGGCCTTCTTTGAAGTGTAGAGGAGATTATGTGTAGAAAAGCCAAGCATGTCCCATTGTCAGAGCTCTCCAGATGAAAGCATTTCCTTCAACTAATTCTTAACTGGAGAAAGATTCTCAGCCATTTATGTCTTTCCTACACCAAAGACCACTGCTTTCTTTTTATTTCAGTCTTTGAATCACTCTCCTTGTTTTTCCATAATGTCTTATTTATTTAGAAGAACATATTTAAACCCTTTAGGTTTCGAGGGCCACGGGCAGAGGCCAGGTGAGTGGCAGGCAGCACCAGGATGTGTACCCAGGCTGGAGCAGGTTTCAGAGCTACCCTGTGCTAAAGCAGTAAAAGAGACTTGAGCGAGGGAGCAGCAACCCAAAGAGCAGCACACTGGCTGCCTCAAGCCATGCTGGTGAGCACTGGCACTGCAGTCTGAGGTGTGGGATTATGACATTGAGGCTGGGTTGAGAGAAGGTTTATATTAACCACCCCCCACAAAAAAAAATACTTCCTTCCAGGAGCTCTCACCATATTGTTTCTGCTGAAAAATCCACTAATGCTGCTTCCTGTTCAGTTTGTCTGATGCAAATGATGGGACTTCCACCACTGCTATGCTGAGAGTAGTTGCAGTTTCTTAGGTCTCCGTTTTCAGGCACTTCTCCTGAAAATCACCTAGACCATCCTATTCCAGTTTCTAGGGGACAGCTAGCCTTTTTCATGCAAACTATGATCACCAGCGCAACCACTGCCAGAAGTACAGACATTCACCAAGGAAGTCCAAAGACTAACTAGGTACAAAGGCTGAATTACTCTGCCGTTCCTTAACCTAACTGCTCTCAGTCAAATTAGCAATGGAGAGAAAATCTGGGAAAACATGGTCCATTCAGACAAGTGTCAAGATCAAAATAAGGCAGGCCAGAATCCTCAGCTGTTACAAAAAGTTAAAAGAAGCAGCACTATCTTGGCTTGCACATCTGAGAGACTTCTGTCTTTGGTTTTTAGTAAGTTCCCATCAGAAGCTGCTGGACTATTTTAGACTATTTCTCTAGCCTTTATGTAGATTAAGACTTTTCTTCTTTGAACCTTATGTTTTTTTAAAATGAAAGAAGCACCATGCCAAGTATAGTTAAATATCTATTTCCTTTGTCATCTTTTGTCCAAACTTTTTAACCTGAGGTCTTTTAATCTCTCATCATAAATCAGTCTCTTAAATCCATTAATCAGATTTGTTGCTGCTCTTTGAATTCCCTCCAATTTGCCAGCACCTTCCTGGATCCAAGGTGCCCCGGATAAATGGCAGTGTGTACTGACTCCTCACCTGGGTGCCAAAGGAGGGGAGACCACGACCACCTGCACTGGTTGCTAGTGGGCGTGGAAAATCTGAACACTTGTTGGGCAAAAGGAGAGTGGAGAGATGAAGAATAGCCAGTGGAGGTGTGCTGTGTTGAGCTCAAGTGAAATCTGAACATTGTTTATCATTTGTTCATGTCAGGACAATATTTGGGATACATGGTTTGCTGTTACAGTTGATAACAATATCCTTTCAGGAAAGCTGTCACAGGGAAGTTCCTATAAAAATGGTACAATTGAAGTAGGACTGCCTTTTTTTTCTAAAATAAAAGGTTGATAATGGCCGGATTACATACATTTACTGTCATGTGTTTCTGCACATGCAGTGGAATGCAAGGCATGATCATAGAAACAGAATAATTTTTGCTAGAAGGGACCTTTGAAGATACCTGGTCCGACTTCCCTCCAAAAGCAGGACCAGCTTCAAAATTATACTACCTTGCTCAGGGCCTTAATTTTATCACTGCAAGCATTTCTGCTAAATCTCTGATGAGGACTTCTGAATAAGCAATCAAAGCTGTCTTCAGAGAGACTGTTGCATATTTCCAAGGCTGGGAGAGACCCTAGGTAACTGAATCTAGTGTTCTATGAAGCATTAACCCATAAAACTCATCCAGTAAGTGATCCACTAAAAAGAATTTACAATTACTCTTAAGAAGATGTCCCAAAACCAAGAAGAAAATACCAGTGCTGTAACAGACAGCCATCAAATCTTGTATTTTAGGTCTTCTAAGATCTCTTTTGCCACAGTAATACAGAGGTGTGAGGCCACAAGTGTCTATTGGAGTAGATGTGTATCACCAGGGGTAGAAGTTAATGAGCAAGCTTGATTCTGACTGTTGAGTACAGATGGTGCCCATGCATTTCAAGCAGCCCCATGGGCTGATGTGTGATAAAAGCCATGGAGGAGACATGAGACCACTTTGTGTGATCTCAGGAGCTGGCTACCACTTCTGGGCCCAGGGCAGGCAAACCCATCTCTGGGGCACTTCAGTGAAACTTATTAACCTCTCGGTTTCTTCAGAGCTTGTATCTTCTTTGTGTTTTTGTGATCCAAAAGTTCAGTTAAGGGGAAACTCTTTGAGAACGTGATCCGACACCACATTACTGGAGCTAACTGGGGAGTCAGACCTGGCTTCAGTTCTGTCTGGTCAGATTTCATGAAAAAAGAGTTCAGAATCTTGCCAGAGCAGAAGATAAAAGCTGATGTCAAAAGAAACAGTGTGTTCTCTCCTACTTTTTCTTTTGATGGTATAAGTCCTGGTGGTTTAATAGTGCTGGTAGTTAAGCAGAAAAGTTTTAACTGTAGTTAACTCTTTGCAGTGACAAATATTAATTAGTTTTACTTCGACAGCAATTCTTCAGTAATAGCTTTTCCATGGCAATTTCTATTTGACTGATTTAAAAGACTCTTTACCCTCTATTAAGAGACAAGTTAAACTTAAACTTAAATCTTATTACTCATAATTGGAGCTCAGAAAAAATAGTATAGACTTCAGACTTTTAAATTTTAATTATGAGTGCATTTAATAGTCGTGAAAGTGAACAGCTAATTGCTCTGGTTTGAACTAGACACAATGCATGTTCTGTACAAGCTTCATCTTGTAGTTCAGGCACTGCACCTCAACCCTGAGTCCTGTTAATTCAGTCTTGTGTGTTTTTTTGCAGTAGGACAGCCAGTTTGTCAGTGTGTTTTATGAGTTACACAAAAAAAGAAGCAAAGCTAGCATCATCAAATTCATTCTTTATCCAAAAGCAGGCTTTGAGCTTACAGCTGCGGGAGGCAACCACTCAAGTAATAGCCCATTGTTCAGCAGCAACCTTTTACTTCTGCAGCTGAAACTTAACAGAGGTAAAATCAAGTCCTTGTCCATAAACCTAGTGAATTTCATGTAGTTAAAAAAAAAATGCATCCCAGTAATATTTTTAGTGTTGTACACATTTTAAAATATTTTATGTCTCTTTCTGGATCAATATTCTATCAAACATATGTCCATTCTTCCTATGATTTTTTTTTTCCTTCTTTGGAGATTGGGTGCACTTGAATGTGGTAATAACTTCCAGCTTGCAGTGCTCAAAATTAATGGCCAGAGTATTGAGAAGCTTGCCGCAGATTTTAATAATCCTTTTTTTGTGCTGTTTTTGTTACTTCCATCTGTTACCACAGGAAGGATGACTTGGTAATAAACCCTGTCTATACCTTCATTGCAAAACAAGAGAGAGGAAATGAGATGTCAGCAAAAATGCAACTTGTGACACAATCATGTTTAGCAGTGTTCTTAGCAGTGACTTAAAGCCTCTTACAAACACATTGTTGTTAATGCCCCTATCTCAGAAGAGTTTGGGATAGTTGCAATAGGATAAGTTCAGCCCGGATGCTGCTTCGGTGTCCACTGAGAACTGAGTCATCTCTGTTGTTTTGATTTACACAACAATGCAATTTGGACTTCACCTTCAGGCTGAGATAGTACTACACTGCAGAATTTTACAATACTGAGAAGCTATTGTGTGCTTTGCTTTGAAAAACTGTATCCAAATGGTGTATTTGTGCTAACAAGAGGTCCACATTTCCATCAGTCGATTCCAATTTGCAAGTCAGCCATCCTGGTGGCTCTGCTGGCACAAAATCGAGATTCTGCTCTCAGTCTGCAAAGGTCTGGGCTTTATTCCAGCACCTAGCAAGAGGATCAATACTCTTTATGACTACTCTCTATGCATTCATACACTGGGGATATCTAGGCCTCAGCAGACACCCACCAGCCCTTTTTTCTATCTTACAAACTCAGCTGGATTCTCCAGAGCTCTGAAACCACATGCAGGTGGCTCCTAATTTTAATATCATCTACACAATGACTATCATGTTGTGTATGAGAGAGAAAATCCCACACCTCTCTGATACAATGAGCTTGGCTTCTGATGGGTTTCTGAGCAGCCATGAATGTGCAGTGCTAGACAGGAACAAGCTGAGCAGCTGCAAGACTTCAGGTGCCTTTGTGGGAAGGAATGAAAGTCTGGGGATATGGGACATTTGGGGGAAATCCTACTTGTCCTATAGTGGGGTTATAGGCTTTTTAACCATGGTGTTAGCTAGGCAGACCCTGCCCTCAAGGCTAAAACATTCCACATTGGAGACCTCTTCCAAAACACTACAGTAGTCTTAGACTCGATATGAAGCAGCTTGTGGAGTGTAAAGGACAGTTTTCACAGGTTATAGACAGGAGTTTCAAGACCAGACTTTCAGTGTCTTCTCTTGGTACTACATAGATTCTGTACTTGCCCCTGTATCTTTTGTCCCTTCAAGAAGGCAGTGTGGAAAAAGTGAAGCTTCCATTCACTGACCAACTGAGATGTGCCATGAGGCTCATGAAATCATTTCTCCTAAATGTGGCCTTGTAGTTGTTAAGTCCTTCATCAAAACACCCAAAAGACCACAGAGATTTTAATTGTGCAGGTTATTTGCCTGCTCATACCTTCTCCCTGTGCAGTGGCTTGTAGCAGATAACAAGTCATTCCTCAGTAGTCCATGGCTCAGAAGAGTGAAGTTAGATCCATGGATATCTGACATTTCAAGGCACTTTGGTTTATTAAGGCCTTTGGTTTATTAACCAGAGCTGCACCTCTTTGCTGTGTCATCTGGATATGCTGCAACTTCTGAAAAGCCTTCAAAAGTATTTTTGAAAACAGTGTGAAGTGAAAAACAAAAAGACTTTCAGTGACATCTTCCAATAACACTTACAACTTCCAGTAATATTATGAATGAATCCAGCACATAATCTGCTGCTGTATCAAAATTTCCAGCACTGTATTCCAACTTCATTAAAAGCTGTATTTCCATTAATGTAAAGAATGAATCCAGCATGTTGAAGCATATTGCTGAATCAGAATTTATGCAACAGGTTAGTTGAGAGGCTACAGTCGACTCCTATAACTCAAATATCTGGAGCCTGACCCAATGCTACAGCTGCTGCAATTAAAAAGCCAGCAGTAGGTATGAAAAGCACGTCTATCTGTGGAGGAAAATCTATTTCTCTAAACAGTGATGTGGACAGGAAGTGAAGAGGTTTGAAAAATTGGCTCTGAAAGTAAAACATTCACCTCTTTGATAAAACAGGCTACTATTGCAGTCTGTTTTCTTGGAAATGTGGCAGAGTATGTAAAAAATTTAGTATTTCTGTTTAAAATTTTATTACCGTGTTATTTTGTTTCCTCAAGAAAACATGCAAGAGAAAGTACAATAGAAGTTTGAAAAAAATGCAAAATTTTGAGAAAGTACTGTAATGTGCTCAGATTATTTAAAAATTGCCTTCAGACTGTCTCCTGTGAAACCCTGTGCTCTGAATGTTTGCATCCCTTTCTCTTAGAATTTGTTATTTCATGAAAACAAAATAACAAAATTTAACTGAAATTGTGGGGTTTATTTCCTAACTTGTGAAGATGACCACTCTCCTCAAGCAAGGCATTCTTCCTTTGCTGACAGGTAAAGGAATCCTCAGAGATCTCAGCAGCTCTCTCCCAATCCAAGAGACATAAGAACATAAGGAGGCAGCAGCTCAGTTTGTGAGAGACAGAGATCCGCAATGGTTTACAGGTTCCCTGGGAGAGGAGAGAGACCCTTTCAGGACATAAAGGGTCTGGCAGGAGTTCCCCATCCCTGAACCCAAGACCTGCATTTGCAATTTCTCTTCCCATGTAACAGTCCCTTGGAGGAAGAGAGAAGGACCTTGGACATTTGGGTTTAAACTCCTCTTTCCCTTCTCTTCCTCTCTCAGCAAAGTGCTGCCAAGGGTGACACGTATTTGTATTGTCTCTCCCATGAGATGGCAATAAATAATTCTACCTAAAGTTAACCTCTTCAATTTCACTTCTGCTTGGATGAGACTGGATTTTACTAAAAGGTTATTGCTAAGCTTGATATCATGGGAATTAGCATTAATCCATCTCTGTCTTTATTATCAGCCCTACTATTTTAGCCCCTGTTTATAGCATTCCTCACTATTAATTTTATCTTTTTGTTATGATTTTATATTATCTTCTACATTTTTTGCATTTCCTTTTTTATTTTTATGAATGTAAAATTTTTTTGTCATTCCTTTAATATTAGCAGTCTTTTTTCCATCCAGAGCTTTAATTTTAGCTAGTCATGTTCTTCTCAAGGGTGCTCAGACATCCAAAGGCAGCTGAGGATATGCAGTCCCTTGCAGGATCAGACCCAGACATGAGAGGAACTTGTACGCTCTCTAGATATATTAAACTAATTGCTTTGAGTTCCACATACTCACTGCAGGTTCAAAGGGCGACAACCGGGCATCCTATGTGAGAATTTCAAGGGAGATGGTTGAGCACAGGAGAGCCTGGGAGCAGGTTTCAATTATTTTATTAGACAAAGGGTAAAGAGTCATGTTTGGGAGGAGAGATGAGTGTTACTTGATGTGGGATTTAGAGTGTAGCAAGGAGGACTTGAGGGCTTTTTGACCCGGCATCTTTCTCAAGCATTATCTCACTGCTTTTAAAAAGAAAAATGGAAAAGAAGAAAGGATAGAAACATCTCCTAAGCATTTTGTAACAAATTCTGACACCGAGAGGAGCTTAGGAAACCCTTGTGTGGGTACAGCTAACAAACCCTCTGGCACACAAAAATACGTGCTAAAATGATGAGTTTTGTTCGCTGTTAACAGGTTCCCTGTCCTGATACTTCCAGCAATGAATCAGGAAACAAGTTTCCATGTTTTGGATAGGCTTATGTATTAAGAGTTATTGCCTGGAATGGCCATTAAGAAAATAACTGTAGTAAAACTGTGAATCAATTATGGAAGAATATTTGAAATACTATTTTAGTTTATAGATGCTCTCAAGCAATAAATGTGATGAGTTAATTCTCTTATGCTTATTTCTAGAGTTGCAAAGATGAGATTAAAACTTGCAGATTTCTGGCACCTTGTCTGTGCTGAGTCCATGGACAATTTAAATTCTACGGCATTTCCTGTGTTAATGCATGGAACATGGTAAGTGTTTTAATATTACTGTTACAGATATCTGTTTCCCCACTTTGCATAATTTAGTCTCCCATTATGAACCCCAAATAGCTGCTGTGGAGGAAAAATTTACGTGAAATAATAATTTAAAACCCCAAACAAACAAAAATAAAAACAACCCCCCCATCCAACTATAATTTATGCAAATTCCAAAATATTTAGTGTAACTGTCTGTCTGTTTGGTGGCATCCCATTGTGTGAGCCAGGGACAAAAGCCTTTTCCTTTTACACCTTTTTATGCAGTTTGGGTTGTCAGTAGTCATTTAAATGAAGTTGTCTGCTTAGCCTTGAAAACAGGGAGTGGAACTGTTTAATATGAAACCTGGGACTGAATTGTAAAAGGTGTACAGCAACTACTATAAAACTTCCAGTAGTTTTTATTCAAAGTTGCTTTCAGTACAAAAGCTACAGAAGTGTCATTTTAAGAAATACATCTCAATAAGGAAGAGGTACATGAAAAACCATACAAGGGTGAGCTAGATTCAAACACCCCTTTTATACTTGTAATGAAAAGTGGTAAGTACAATCCAGTATATTCTCCAAATGCTCACAATATGAATCAGTATGTCCATGAGTAGGTGTAAATAGATTATGATAACAATTTAGCTCTATTCCTACCACCTACACTGCTGCAGTATTTGAATACTACAGAATTGTTAGTGGATTTTCTCTCTCCGATGTTATTCCCCCTCCTCCTCAGAAGACAGGGAAATAACCCTTCTCACAGGTAAGTAGGTGTTAAGCCTGACAGAGAAAATGGGGTTGTTTTTTGGAATGGAGTATGTGTGTCCCTGGGGGCAACCACACTGGTGTGATCTGCCCGTCATCAGTACCTACACGGCTGACTACCTGACCTGCATAAGGCCACACAAAAAGTTATCCAGAAACTGAATTTTCTGAGCCAGTGCTGGAGTCTTCTTGCAGAACTGACTTTCTGAATAATCTAATTCTTTCTAACAGAACTAATTACTTTTCCTAGTCCTGTGAAGAGCAATTGTAGGGTTTGGTTTCCATGTGATAAATATATGGTCCTGAAAGGCATTCCTTTATGAGCATTAGGAAAATTAGAGCCTTGAAAAGTCCAGGAGAATTTCTTTTGAGGCCTTTCCCTGGAAAGACTTATATTTACTGTCTCTGTGTTCCTTACACCATTAAACACTGAACTTTACTTTGTGAATTTTCCTTGGTAAACCTTCATATGATGAAAACAGTGAGGACATCATAGTTCCTCCTGTACCATAAAGCATTAACCATTAGCTATTTTTCATACCACTGCTATGCCTGTAAAAATTGGATATATTAATTCTTTCACCGTGTAGTGCAATTCTGTGTTTTGTAAGTGTTAAAGTCAGTCAGAATCCACGGACGACTACACATTAAGGATTGATTTTTCTTCTTTTATTTTATATGTTAAACTTTAAAAAAGAGTGTTCTTGAAGCTCCATCAAAACATAAAAAACAAAAATGTTTCATTCAAAAAACATTGGAATGGGATGTTTGAACAACGTCAAGAGTACCCTCCCTTCCCCCTTTTGTTTGGTTGCCAAAATAAACTTGAGCCAAACTGGTGAAATTTGGTGAAGGGCATTTGTCTTGTGGGAATTGCATCTTCTGACAGCAAATGGTTCCAACAACAATTCAGGGTGTGTTTTCCAGCAGGTTTTCTGTGTGCAGCATCCACCTCAGGCTTCCTGCAAGGTGAGGGTGCTGAGAGGGTTGTAAATACTCTCTAGTCCTTTTTCAACTCAACTTCATCATGCACTCCTTCTCTGAAGCCTCTAGATAGCTGATGAATGATCATAGCATTGAAAGTTGTGGTTGTTGTAGTTCTGCCTAAATCAGAAGAGCAGAAGGGGGGTACATGGGGCTATAGAAGGGCATTCCTGAGCCAGACCAATGGTCTGTCATTCCATATCCACTCTCCAGGGATGACAAGTAAATGCAGTTGTTTAGGAAGACCATGCAAGCTTGGCTGTAGTCTGCAGTGCCTACCCCTTGTACTCCCTGAGCATCGAAACCCTCCTGTGGCAGCAAACAACAGAAATTCCCTATGTGTTTCATAAAGAAGCACTTCATTTTTTCTGCTGTAACCCAGTCTCATACTGCTTTCATCATGCCCCCCCTGTTTCTCACGTTACAGGACTTGAGAAAAACAGTTCTGCCTTTACCTGAGGAAGTGCTGTGTGCAGCCAGTGGAGGTGGAGGAGGAGAGAGGAGGAAAGAGCATTACATGGGTTTCTTACAATTCCCTGATCACAGAGTTGTGTAAAAATATGTCTGTTAGTAGATTAAGAAAACTAAAGCTCTAGCAGAAGCCACCAAATCAGTGGCTTAAATGTGGGCATTCACTGCCTGCATAAGAATGTGTGGGCTCTCTGCCTTGTACAGAAAGCTTGTCTGGTACTAAGCCTACATTTTCCTTTCTTTAAAATTATTTTTGTATTTATAAGCATACTAAGTAGTTGCTTTTCTTTCCTGATTTTCATTTTCTCCACATATTTATCTAGTCTCACCCCTAGCTGTCACTGTGTCAGGTTATGCAGTACAAGGGATTTTTTTAGCTTGTTCTCTATTCATTAGATACTCCCCATCCTATGGCAATTTTAGTTGTGTTTTTACTTCATTCTGATTTCCCTGAATAGGATTTGTCTGTTGGATGTCTCATGTATGTTTTATTTCAAGAGACGTTTGGTGTCTGGCATTTCTCAGCTCTCCGACTGCTTTCTCTTAAGGTCCATGAAGGTTTCTAACTCCAGAGACGCACGTATTTTTTTGTAGTCTCACTGCTTGAGGTAGGGGCCAAGAGACAAAACAGAGAAATAAAATCAAATATATGCCTGTGAACTACCATCTCCTATTAGTGGCTTTATGCAACTGTCTTCTATTAGAGGCTTCATGCTGCTGTTACCAGAGACGTTTCTGAATCAAAACCTTGGAATCAAAATTGCGGAGCCCCGGGGGGAAGGGCGTTGCTTTAGATGTGAAATGCTGTGCTCGGGTCCCTCCTGCTCCTCTCCCCCGCTCCTTTGAGGCACGTTTCGTTGTGGCTAAAATGCCTCGAAGGATGCAGTGTTGGTGCCCTCTCGTGGAGGGAAAGGGATGGGAGCCGAGGGAAAGGAGTGTGACGTGGCGGTGGGACAGCGTGTAAAGCAGATTAGAGCGGATTATTTGGACGAGAGGTGGAAATGGGGCGTTTACTCGGCTATGCAAAAAGACTTATTTCAAGGATCTATCGACGGGCACCAGAGGGGTGTTGGCCCAAGGAGATTTCAGGAGATTGCTTGCGGCAGCCCCTGTGCAGGGTGGCACTGTGGACACAGCCGAACGGTGTTGGCATAGGTGCCACCGCGGGCAGCGCGCTGTCCCCTGCAGGGCACAGAGGGGCAGCTGCCTCAGCAATGCCTTGCCTTGGGCATGGCCATGAGCTTGGGCCAGCTCAGCTCACAGGTGGCTCCAGGTTTGCAAAGGATGTTCGGTGTTCTCTGGCACTGGTTTCTTTGGATTCCATTGTGTGGCACTGAGACCTTGCATTTCAATAGCTCACCTCTGAAAGGGGACTATATACCTCTTTGTTTTATCTATGTAATCCTTGTTCATCTTAGACCTGCATCTCTGTGTTCTGGTTTTTCAAGATCCCCTTTGATTATGAAAAACAGAGACCACATAATGTAACAGAAAGCATAGTTCTCTTGCATTTTAGCTCAGTGCATTTCCCATTCTTTTTTTTTCCATAAGCTGAAAATCCGTGGGGTTTTTGTTGTCAAAGAGTTTGTGTGCCATATTTTTATGAAATCATGAGCACAGACTGTTGTAGCAAATGAAAACATCTAGGTTCTTCACCTGAGATGCCAAGCTTTCATAGTCTGACCTGCAGTCAGCCATGTCCTAGCAAGCTATCTGAGACATCTTTGGCTTCTTTCTGCACTTACTAGTTCTGGTTTTAGCTGTTTGAAGAAAATACCCATGGATGGTGAACAATTTCTTGATGCAAGAGTTTGTCTGTGATAATATATGGAAAATGTTGATGCATCTTTCTGATGTAACAGGCTATTAGATTCTATTTTCTTTAAGCACAGGAAAGAAGTCTGTGAGCCATCAGAATCCAGCATTAAATGCCATTAATGGAATAGACAGCAGCTTTATATAATCAACATGAAGTAGCAAACAAATACTAAACTTAAATCTAAAGCCTTCTCCCAGGCTTGATGATTATAAGATTTCACTGGAAGCTTTTTTTTGGGTTCAAAGTTTCTTGAAGATTTCAAACCCCTGGTCTAGTTCAATTGCAAGTGATAACTATACTTCTTTAGGCAGGTCTTAGGCTCCCCGTTTCAAGTTCAGTTAACTTAGGCAGCTGTATTTTCAAGCAGAGTCCTCAAACCTACTATGGCTTGGCTAGATCTCAAGGTTACTTGTGATTATTCATAAGCAATAGCTGTACTATCTGACCAATCACCAGGCTAGTGGCATGGAAATTAGTATAGTTCTATACCAGCTATGAGTTAGAGTTGAAACTATTTAAAGTAGAAGCTAGGGGAAAGCAATGTCTGTCATTCAAATAAATAGAGGATGTCATTTCTTTAACAGAAAGGCAGAGAGAAAGAATTCTTCATGCAGGTGGCATGGGAAATGATGTATGACATTTCAATAACCACTTGCTACATTTTTCTTAACCCTTCAGTAAAGACATAATGTGTTTAAAAAGGGAATCTCCACTAGGCACAAAAAGACTGCCATTGTGAAATGGAAGAAGGGGAAGAAGGAAACAGGCAAACTGTCATGCTACTGTCAAATCTTCCAACCACATCTTTTGATCTTGGAGCAGTTGTTTTGTCCCCAGTCCTCCTCCTTTTTTTCATACTTTCAGTAGCACTGATTCTACAATAAAGACAGAAGAGCAAACCAGGCCTGCCCTTTCTCTCTCTGCTTTTTTCTATGGGACAAGTTCTGCCACAAACTTTCTTCAAAGGCTGGTCACCTTTTTGGCATCCAGTTTGTTCAAGCCATCTGCATCTCATTATCAATTATATACAGTCCTTCCTCAAAGCATTTCACTACAAATGTCAAAGTCTTGTAGCATCCTTATCTGCAGAGTGATGTGTGTCAAATCTGCCTTATCACAATCTGCCACCAGGGTTTTTACATGTGTAATTTTCATTATAGTTGACAGGAGTGATATATGCAAATATACCACATAGCAAGTAAAAAAACGTGTCTATTTTAAATAATCTGACTTGTGGAAATACCCTCTGTACACAACAGTGAAACTAATGCAAGATTGAAACAAACAATATCTACTAAGAGTCAAATGAGCTATACCAAAATGAAGACTACCAAGTCTGCTTTACAAACAATTAGTTAGGTCTGTCTCTGCTCCTTGAGACAACAAAGGGAATATTCTGTGATTTCAGGGTTCAGATTATTAGATGGACAAGCCAACAGCTGTAGTGGGCAGTAGTGGGATATTGTGGCACTTGAGATTTTATAGACTAACACATGAAAAAGACAATTGGAGGAAATCAGGAAAGGACAATTAGGGAAAATTTGAAAAGGTAAAATTTTGTACAGGACCCCAGAGGTAGTGAGATTGATCCAACCTGTCACCAAACACCCACTCAGAATCAACATGCCATGCTGTACTCTGGCCACAGGAATGCTTTTACTGGCAAAGAAAGAAAATGTATGTAGCAAGGTGCAATGTATATTGTTCATATACATTAAAGACAGTGAAACTATCACATTAGCTGCTGACTAAAAGCTCCCCAATTTGTAGTTGGCTTAGACTGAAGTGATGAAGTCAGTCTGGTGCCATGTATGTGGGAGGGCACAAGGCACAGTCTGAGTTTACAGGATACGAGGGAGTGAGCGGTTGGGTATCAGCAAACAGAATTAGGACAGGAGCTCTAATCTATTATAACTCTAAATCATTTGGCTCTTTTCCCGGGCTTTTTAGACATGAATTTGCTTTCTGGGTTCAGTTCCCACACACTTCCTGTTCCTCTCAGGCAAGTTTCAGAGCCAAATTCTGATCTTCATTTATTCCTCTATAAATTTGCAATAATTCATTTGAGCCCACCATGTGGCTGTTGTTCCAAACTTCCTAAATGAGTTCAGAAGGGCATGTAGTTTGCCTCATTTCTTCATCTGTAAACAGAGGAAGGATTCTTCTTACAACTTATATTTTGCTCGTTGGTAGCAGAAACAGAAACATCCTGTCTGAATATCAGTGAAATCTTCGCTGGCATCTCTGTCTGCTGATACGATAAAAGCAATGGATCAGAACTCACAAAACATTTGAGCAAGTTCAAGGTGCTGTCCCAAATTCCAAACACTGTGACAGCAAGAGAGCCATGTAGTCCTGGCACATGTGCAGTTATTCAGAAAAGAGACTGACTAGAAGGATTTATCCACACAAAAAACTGTTTAGGATTTTTAACTCTGAAAGTGATCAACTTGCAAAATAAACTTTCAAAAGAAGTGGTGGGATTTCTCTGTTCCTTAATGTTTTGAAATTAGGCTGCAGATATATTTCTGGATGTTATATTTTAATCAAACACAACTTTTTGTCTTCCAAGCAGAGGCAGACTAGAGAAATTCTATATTCCATCCATTTAAAGAAATCATATTAAATACTACGATGTGTTAAACCTTTCAAGTCGCTCAGGTCTAAACAGGGCAGACAAAACATAATGGAGACTCAGAATGAAGAACATACAAGGAACATTCGTACACAAACCTGCAAAAGACCAAGAGTAATTTGCTGCAGACTAACAGCAACATAGTGTCTCTGTTTCCAATAGACACTATTTTAATAATAAAAGCAAAGAGAGACCAGATTTCCACAAATTCACAGATCCCCTTCTCAGTATCTCAGTGTCTCAGTGCTCTTAGCCCTCTCTAAATACATAACAAAGTGCATTTGCAAAGACCTTTCATTCAGTGTTCAGATTATAAACAATTTGGAAATTAAGATGTATGTTTTTTCTAAAATGAGGTTGCTTGAAAGCAAATAACGTGAATTCAACAGCACATCTGAATAGATCATAAATCTATTCTTTTCTCCTTTTTTTAATGTTTAATCTTTCAAATTTCCCAGAAAAAGATACCCTAAACATGCAATCTAAATTGTCTTTAATGTTTAGCCATATTCGTTAGGGGAATGAACATATATGAGCAAATTTTGGAATCATGTACCTGAAACAGATATTCTAATCTTGAAAGTCCTATTACCTAAAAGTGACTGCATTTCAAAATCAAAACTGGAACACTTTTGTAGTGACGTGTTTTAGGATTGTGAAATGTTTCTGTGAAAGAGAGAGGTACTTCTTGTAAAAAATGAGAATATTGAACACACTGAAAACCTTAGATGTCGCAGTGATGCACACTTTTTTTCTGAATAAGTATTTCCAATAGTTTAATGTCTGATTAGCAGTTTTCTCTTAGCACTGAAAAGCCCTGTTAACATTTACTCTCTGAAAAAGAACAACTTCATGAGGACTGGGTTCATCTGCTTTTTCTCTTGCTTTCCTATACTGACCATCTCACCAGAAACCCATTCCACAGGTTGGTTTATCTTGTCATAAGGAGACAACATTGTCTTGGGCAAACATGATGTCACCATTTATTGTGAAGAAGCTTAATGTGAGAAGATGTGTAAAAGATCTTCCTGCACAGTGACAGACCATCACACAGAACCTGGGCTTGCACCAACATAAAAATTCAGAGCATATCTGTTTTTTAATAGAGAACTCACCTATGCTGAATTGCACCATGGCTGGTACAAGTAAGACTGGTACTTTTAATTTGGGCAACACGATCTCAGTTTTAAGGCTGGAGGAATCTGGCATGTAAAGTAGTGTTTTATGACAAAATCAGAAGGAAAGATACAGAGAGAAAGGGGTTATTATGTATTCTTTGTGCATTCAAGAGTTCTTTGTTTAAAGTAATTTTTCCTGTGTTGTTTCTGTGGAAGAATATAATAAGGTGGCTGATTTTGTCAAGATCTTGAATTGTGAACAAAAAATTACAAAATATGTTATTCTAAAATAATTCAGGTTTGCAAAATTCACGTTGATTAATTTCTTCTCAAACAGTAATGCCTGTGTTGTTATGAATGGCTCTGTGCCCAGGTGATTTGTGCTCATGTATGGCATTTCTCTCTTGTGTTAGCCAGGTGAGGATTCTTCATGCAAGGACCTCATGAGCAGCAGAAAATTATAGAGCTTTGAGGAAAACACCTTTGTTTTAGTACTCTCCATAAGATGCTTAGAAGAAGAAGCTATGAGACATTAGAAAATAGTAGGTCAAAGAGAGATTTCTCTCTTTCTGGAGTGAGACTTGTAGGATTGCTGAGAGCCGTTGCGATGAAAGCAGGTTCTAGATAGCTGGAATTAGGACTGGAGTGGATGAGTGGCAGGATAAGAGCTTTATTTCTTTATTTTCCATAGCACTTTCTTTGAAGGAACAGTCTCTTCAAGGACCAATCGCTCTGTCCCACAGTTCCCTTGGAGGCAGATGGTGTTCAGGAGTGGGCATTACTTTGTAGATCTTTGGTTGGAAGCAACAGGATGTGAAAGGTCTGCTCCATGAGCCGACTTCAATCTATGGGGCTGGGCACAGAAGAGAGCACAAAATACTTAACAAGTCCTGCATGAAGAACCCATCAACTACATCAGACTGAGGGATGATGGTTTGTGCATATTTCAAGTTATATATCAAGTCTTATTCTGGGTGCTTTGGTAGTGATATTTAAGAAGCTGCATCTGCAGTTTTTAAATAGTGATAAGTCTTAAATTGTAAAATTGATAAGTTGGCAAAAAATGAAAGATAAAGCTTTCTGAGGGAGAGAGAATATTGCCACCTGCTAACACCAGCTCTACAACATAAATCATCTGTACCAGGATGTGCTAGTGAGCATTACATCTCAGCACTAAACTCCTTGGGCCCCAGTTATGCTTCTAGAATTGTATTTTCACTAAGTGAAAATTTTACAGAAATCACAGTGAAGTATCTTTTGTGAGTTACTTCTACTTCAGTACTTTAGTTCTTGCAGACTTCTGTTATGTAGGAGCAGTTCAGGTTGCTACAAAGTACCATTCTGCCACTGGGTTACCACAACCAAATTGCCTGTTTCTGCAGTACTTCAGGTGTGTTTGTCACGTTGTTTCTTCCTCCCTGCAGGTAGAACTTGCTGTAGGAAAACAGGAATCAAAAGAACAGTTAGTACTGACAGGCTGGGAAAGTTGGGGGAAGAGAAGTCTGCGTGGAGACCTCATGGCAGCCTTTCACTACCTGTAGGGGCCCACAGGGAAACCAGAGAGGGAACTGTAGTGATAGGACAAGGAGTAATGAGTTCAAACTGAAAGAGGGGAAATTTAGGTTAGATAGGCAGAAGAAATTCTTTACTGTGAGGGTGGTGAGACACTGGAATGGGTTGCCCAGAGAAGCTGTGGATGCTCAATCCTTGGCAAGGTTCAAGACCAGGTTGGAGGGGGTTTTAAGCAACTTGGTCTAGCGGAAAGTGTCCCTGCCTATGGCAGGAGGGCTGGAACTAAATGATCTATAAGGTCCCTTCCAACTCTCTGATTCTATGATCCAAGAGCAGAATGAGGGCAGGGGGGCAGGTGGCAGGGGGAGCTTATGGCATGGACTTTAGTGCAGGGAATGTGTTACAAAATCTGGGTGTTTTATTTTGCAAATAGGCCAGTCAGGGAAGTACCTTCGTACTAAATTAACATGGCAAGGAAGTGATGAGAAAAAACTCCCAAGCCAGTCCTGCTAATAAGTCCTATCTTTGATCTCAAAGGGCTTAAAGCAGTTTACTTTCCATGGCTGTATAAGCCATTTGTGCTAGTAAATCAAAAGTGCATGCTCCGCATCCTGTTACCTTCAGATGTGGCTCAATAGCCACAGGCTGTGTAATGCCAGAAGACATGCCTCTATCTTAAACAGAAAAAAGACCTGGAGGGTCCTTTTGATCTAAATTGAGTCTCATTCAAATCTGTATAAACCCTTATGTCTGTGGCACATAACATACGCTTCATGGCCTTGTTCCATTGCATTCACACCAATATCCTGTGGTTTCCTTGTCATTTTTTGCAATCAAGTCACGTGAAATATATTGTTGCCTACCTTGTTCTCATAATCTTGATACCACATTTTCCTGTTGCACAAACATTTTTTCAAGGTGATTTAATCTAAAACTTTGAACCCAGCAGAAATGAAACAAAATATGAGGGTTTTTTAAACATTCTATTATGCCACACTGAGAGCTTGTTCTAACTGCTGCATCCTAAATTTAAGTGTTGGGATCAAAGTGGGGTAAGGGAATGATGTAAGGATCCGGACCATATCTTCTTATGGCTCTGACACCATCAGTATCCTCCCAAAGATATGGGTTACTTTGATTTTAATTGGAGTAGTAAATTTATGCCCCTTGTGCTTCCACTTGAGAAAATGTCTAGTAATTCCATGATGGGTGGGTGTCACACAGGCTGCTGCATTAGACTGGGGTTTAGGCTTGAACCCAGGTTCCCTGCCGCTATGTTCATTTTCAGTCTGCTCTTCTCCTTGCATGGGAAGAGGTCTGGGAGCTGGCACACTTGTGTTCTTTGGTGGTGGGCAGTGCAAAAGTAACTGACTGAAACCCTTTGGTTCAAGAACTGGAGGCCGTTCTGGGGCACAGCTGCCAGAGGCAGCAAAGCCACAGTCAGAGGCTTTTGCCTGCTGTCAATTTGCCTGTGCCCAATATGGAAAGGTCTCCTAGCCCCTGGCCATGGTCACTGCACCATTCCTCACTTCTCCCAGCTAGAAAATGTGACAGGTCTTCACAGCTAAAAGCCAACATCCATTAGCATCTCATGACAGGGACAAGATGAGTTAAAACAGAAGCACTTCTATCATGCAACTCTTTTGATGTGTTTCAGGTATTTGCTGGAGGTAGCACTGATGTCACTGAAATAATGACTCAGTTTGTGTGATTCTTGAGTTACCTGAGCTGAAACTGGTGATACGTGTGCCAGTAAACCCTGTTTCAAGTTTAATTTTCACTGATCTGAACCCATTCCCCACCCTCACCTCTAAAACTAGGCTGAAAGTGTCACCTGATAAAATCAAATTATGAGTCTTCCTGAGAAGACAGTCTTGACCAAGACGTCTCCAGGTCTCGCTTCATATAAAGACTAAAATAAAATCCAAGGCAGCACATCCACTACAGGAGCTTTTCCCATTTCAGCTTTCTGGGTTGAAGGCAAGATCTGGATCCTGCCTAAACTTCCCACTCATTTGAAGGCAGAAGCCATCTGCTGTCAATGAGCAAAACAGCTTTCTAAGTACGTGGGGGAATGGGGTGAGCTGTGTCTTACATCATCTTGCTCCCTGGTGTGCCATATGAAGTGCAAGGTACAATCCTGCTCCGTAGGCAGAGCACACCTGCAGTTGTGTGTGGTTTGCTGCGGGCCGGACTCTGCTGAGGTCACGCTGCGGTGCTGGTGAGAGCCAGGTGCTGGGGTGGCCTGGGAGCCTGGCCACCAACTCGCCTGGCTCTTTCTTTGGTCACACTGGAGCCGAGGTTTATGTGTCCTAAACAGCATGTGGTAGATTTCCCTCAGTGACCTAAATTCCAAGTGCACATGTGAGACGAGAAATTAATTACTATTGAAAGTAGCCATGGGTTAGGCCATTGTGAGGCAGGTTAGTTTTACCTTACTGATGATGTGTTGTAGCAGTGGATAGGAAGTGAAACTTGCAAGCAAGTCATTAGCAAGAGAAGTAGCTAGGGTGACACTGAAGTCAGCAGCTGGGTAGAAGCCTCAGAAGTGGGTGAAAATGTTTGGACAGTGATGCTTTCAGGAGACAATATAAGCAATGAGAGCTGTTACTCTACTCTGTGCAGCAAAGCCTGTGCTGGAGTTTGCCCATAAATTGTGAGCTCAGGTTTTACAATCCCATCAGTCAAATCCTTGAATCTTTCACATTCTTGAGAAGAGGATTTAGTGGAAATACACTATCCCTACAGCTGGAACAACATCTCTGAAGAAACTGCTTTTCAGATCTCCTGAGGGAGGTAAAAAATGGGCATAATTTATGCTGCACTGCTATTTATTCATCCCTTCAGGAATTATTGTTCCACATGAGCAAAGGTAGGACAAGTAAAGCTAAGTAGCCTGAGGTACTGCTGAGCAGTGAACAGATGGTTGTAAAGAAAATCTATAACAGTGCTTAAGTTTTTTCCAGGGATGGTAAACTAGCCCTTATTTAAAGTAATTCTGCTGAGGTGCAGTTCATTAATTCCTCTTCACCACAGAGGCTCACAAAACATCTCTCTGGTGTGTATACAGGGACATTGTAGCACATGTGGCATGTGGGGGACTCTCAGTGCATGGGTTGTGCTGCCTATCTCTTCAAGGAAAGGACAAATAATGTTTATTGCTGACATGGGACAATTTGCATTAAGTTCCTGTGAGTTGTGTTGCCACCAATAAGGGCAAATAAAGCCATCATAACATTCCGTCTTGGTAAAGTAATGGTCAAGCTAAACCCTAAGTCATCAGAAGGCCTTTGGATTTTGAATAAGAATAGTTATTCATGTGACTAAATTCATGAAGATCCTTCTGTATGCCAGAGCTACAGCACGACATGCCCTTCAGTGGGTTCGTGATTCACTGTGAAAAGTGTGGTGTGTGCAGGGCACACATCTGACAGCCTGTCTCACAAAACTGTGACCTTCTGGAGAAAGAGCCTAGAGATTGCCAAGCCTTGTGTAATGGTGGGACACTATGAACAAGGTGGATTCCATCCTCTCAGGGAAGTGTTTGTGTCTAATGTAATAGTAAAAAAAGGAATGCTACAAGAAAAAGAATTTAGTTCTTGTTATACATACATGTATTCCCAGGCCCTTTAGAAGTGAGGTCAAGACATGGGGCCCACCATTTGTGAGAAAGAGGTAGCTGAGAAAAAAGGATGAGAAACTTTCCTATAGGGAACAGAGACTTATGTTAAACGTGGCTCTCACTCACTGTGGTTCTCACATGTGTGTTGAAGTCTGAGCTAGAGTAGTTTCAACTCTTACTCATCCAGACGAGCAGAGAAAAAAGCTTCTGTGTAAAGGTTCCTCCTGTGTTGCTTACCACCAACTTTCTAATGCTGCGATTGACATTGACTAAATGGCATTAAAAACATGAGCTGTCTTCCAACAAGGGATTGAGGCAGAGAATCTGAGGGCAGAAATTTACTTTGCAAGGGTGCAGAGTGACCAAGACTCTTAATAGGTCCAGGTGAGGAGTTTTTAAGAATGTTGTAGGTACAAACATTAGGAGAATTGGCTGCCTAGGAATATAGACACAGCTCAGTTCACTTGCATTTTATGAAGATACTTCAATATGAAGAAGACATTCTCAGATGTGTTTCCCTGAAATTGGGTTTACTCATTCAGAGCCCTCCATTCCAAGGGCATGTTTACATTGACAAATCTTACTAAACAGCACTTCAGGCTGTGGTGGAAAATCTTTGCTGAGTCCATCCAGCACTTCCAGAACACCAAGGGCAGTGATCTTTGGAGTCAGCAGAATAATTTTAAACAGTTTGACTGATGTTCAGTGGACTTCACCAGTGTCCTGTTCTTACATAGTTGTACTCCTCTCTGGTTGAACTAATACACTCCATTTCTTTTTCAAAGGTTGTATACTGTGTGGGAAATCCTGAGATCTTTCTGTCTGAGATGGAGTTTTTTCACAATAAGGAAGTTCCTTTCTTCAAAATTAAAAATCTTCAGATTTTTAGCTATCCTGTAATCTTTGCTCTGATTGCCCAGGAGAGCCATTTCCTCACTGTTTTTTGATGCCTTTTGTGCATGTTCTAGAGGGGGAATGAAAATTTGCTACCTACTCTAACAAATGACATGAGGGAGAAAAGTCATGTTAGAATATGTTTTAACTTTTGCAAGTCCAGATTAAACTGAGGGACTGTCAAAATTATGATGATTGATGCCAAGATATGCAGGAAGGAAGGTTGGTAAAATCATAGTAATGGATTTTTTGGTCAGGTTTAAGTTTGTAGTAAAAACACATGCATTGATTGGTTCCCCCAAAAGGAATATCCCTAGAGTTTAGAGGCCACAGTAGTTGAGCTTTCTTTAAAAAGGCCACAGTCTTCCTGTCAATTTCTAGCATTCACAAATGGTCCAAACAGCGTGTTTTAAAGATGCAGAGAAACATAGAAATAATATGTGCCTTGTTCATAAGAAGAAAATCATATGTTGGTCTCATTAGGGACTATCACCCTGTTTTGCAGTAGCAGGTGACAAAATGTGTGGGGGAAAATATGTTAAAGGCCACAAGTTTCCCAATAGCAACTGCATCACCTTCTAAAAGCAAAGGGCCCTCTTTAACTCTGTCCTTCAATGCATGACAATTTTCAATGTTCTCTTTGTCTGAGATATACAATAGCCACTATATTGATAGGGCTGGATATGTTGTCCATCTGTGGCAGCTGCCTGGGGGAAGCTGTAATGTCATGTTTCAAGTCTTTCAAAATATAAATCTCTACCTAGCTGTGCAGAAACATACCAAGGCCATCTACTGGTAAGGCTCTGAATATTGTTTCCCTGTCCTGAACTTTTATCCTTGTCTGTAAGAAAGGTTTTCCTCATCACTCTTTGCCATTGAGGAATCAGGCTCTCCTCAAAATACAAATATCCTCCTAGCACCAATTAAGAACCCTGTTCTGCAGATCACAAGTTTTAACTGTGTTGTTCTGACACCATTCTGCCTCATCCCAGACACCGTGCTGGCACTGCCATACTATTCCTCCCTTGGCAAAGGACCAAGGCAATGAAGTTTCTCCATGATGGCAAAACTCCCTGTGGCAATATGCTTTAGAGACTTCAAATTCCACAGCCTAGGATGGGGGCTGCCATTTTTCGCAGGTGAAGAATTTGATCTATGAACAAAAGGCCCAGAGGCTTTATGCACACCAGATCACCCTCCCCAGGTTTGACTTCTCAAGTCTACAAGGTCTTTCCCCTCCTGAAACTGAAATAACTCCGGTAACCCCAGTAACCCCAAGGTTGAACAGGGCACTATATATCTCACCAATTTTGTGCCTATAAATCTTTTACCACCAAAAGCTGTAAGACATTGATCATCCTCAAATTAGTAATATTCTTCCCATTCTGGAATGATTGTAAAAAAAGTAACAGGGTATCTCCCTGTCTTCTTGTGGACTCAGAATTTTAAATAATGCAATTTTCTGACTTTACCAGGTCTTTTATTTGGAGCATAAAGCAGAAATATGTTTTTATATGTCATCCAGAATGGACTGATGATAGTAATGTGTCTGTGTGTGTGTTTATGTGTGTGTGTGTGTGTGTCTCTCTCTCTCTGTCTGTATATAAATATGTGTGTGTATGTAAATATGTATGTATGTATGTATATAAAAATATTATGTAATATAAAGTATTTATATATAATATAAAATATGGATTATAATTATTTTCTTATCAACTGTGACTCTAGTACACACAAGTGGCATTTATACTGAAGTTTTCAACCATCATTCAACCCAGTTTTCAGCAACCAAAACCACATGTGCATCTTAGCAGTTTTTAGAACAACAATACTGTCTACAACTAGGACATCTCAGAGGCCACTCTGAGCTGTCTGCATCCTTTTTACTCAGGCAGAGACAAGGAGATAGCAGCAATCATGGCTGTGGCTGAGTAATAGCTGGGTTATTCACTGGCTTTTCTCACTGAGAAATCTTTCCTATCTGAATAACATACTAAAGATCCACATATGCCAGGACAGAAATGCTCTTGGAGTACATGAGAGAGCCACACATCAAAAACAAACAAACAGGATCTTTATTCATTGGGAGAAACCATCTCAATATTGGCCTACACAGGGTTTTGAAACTATATGATTTTACTGTGCATTGACTTTTTTACCAGATTATCCCAATTCCTCATTTTTGATCATTCTTATAATTGTGCACTGGAAGAGGAAAAGAGTGGCAGGCCTGTGGAGCGCAGCATTTCTAGGCAGACCTTGTTCCTTTGCTAGCTGTGCTGCATTAGCCAGATGCAGGAGCTTGATTCCTGCTTTGCCTTCAGTTTGCTCCAGTTTCAGATGTCTACAGGGGTCACTGAAGTCCTTAATCATGCAGCCTCAATTCTTGCTAAGGAATTCCTTCCCATCAGCAGTGGTACTCTTGAGTTGCCAGTATCCAGTAGCGAGGGAGGAGTACTGAGCTGTGCAACTGGAGATAGCAATTTGCTGTGGCCTGTTTGGGATCTCTTGAGTTGCCAAGGGAAGCTCACAGGGTCTTTGCTGATGTGATTCAGTTCTGCACAGTATCCAAATTGCCTGTGCCTGAAGTAAGTGGGCTCCAGTTGCCCAGATACACCCATCACAGTTTGTGCTTTGTGGTAATCAGGCTTTGACACACAGTTGTTTGTAGTCAAAAGGTGAAGGTCAAGATCAAAGCTGGATGTTGGTGCCCCAGCAGCTTACGCACAACGAGAGCACACAAGCTGTGGTTTCACAGGACACACAGAGGCAGCGGCTGAGGTGACACTGCCACGGCTCTGCCTCCCAGCCAAGTGAGCATTGCCCAGTTATAGCTGGGTGAGCTGGGGGCAGGTGGAGCTCAGAAGAAGTATATAGGTGGGGAAGACTTTTATGGTTTTATTCTACTTACATTGTGTGTACCAGAAGGTCTGAAAAGAGTCAGGGCCTTGCTATACTTGCACAGCGTAACACTCTCACTCAACTGAGGAACCTCCACTTTAAAGGCAGAAGACAAGTCTGAAGCAGCAGAAGGGGAAGATTGAGACAGAATATTAGAAGATCAAAATTATTTTTGAGAAATATAATTTAGCTTCTTCAATTTTTCTTTAGAAAAAAAGTGAGGATACACAAGTATTTTTTGGTAACATGAAAGCGGTATAAAAATGTGCAGCAATTCCTTGTTCCTCAGAAACACTTCTGCATATTTGATAGATTAAGTCATTTGATCATCAAAGTCGTAATGTACTTAGATAAGATATAACTTTCAAAAAGAGATTTCATTTGTAGGGGGTCTGGTTCCTGGAAGCTGTGTGGTTAATCATTCACTTCAATATTGCTAATTTTATCTTGGTAATATTGAAATTAATATTCTCAAAAGACAACCAATCTTGATAAAAGATTCTGACTATTGCTTCCCTGAAGATGAGTCTTGCTGTAGTTGCTGATTTTGATCCCAGGCCATCGTGAGAAGCTGTCTGGGTTTGTAGAGAAGGCAGACTGCTGGTAGCAGCACATGGTTGCTCTGAGTGCAGTCAGGGAGAGTACCATGTTCCAGCAGATCTGCTTCCCCTGTGCCTTTGGGGCCGTACATGCGTAGTTTTGCTATGAGAATATTTCATTTATTTCATGTTGCTGGTATCCCCACAGAGCAGTGGCACACTGAGAAATGCTTTTTTGGCTGACCTCACCAACTGAACTTCCAAACAAGGTCTTGATTCTCCACATGTGAACTCACATTTCTGTTATTTTCATTTGCTGTTATTTACAGGCATCATTACCTGTGACAAGTTTTGCAGTGCTGCATAAATATCCTAAGCATTGCTCTGTGTATGTTCAGTGGACTCTCCTAGAGTTATCCACAGCAGAATCCATGTCAGCAGAATTGTGCTGTAGGCCCCGATGATATGTACAAAATAAGAGACCAGCTGCTTTTCGTGCTCTTTGCCTTGGTTTTCAACCTTTTTTGATGAAGCAGAGAAAAGTATACGTTAGAATTCTGTGCTGGGAAAGGGGCTGGCATCAGAGTTGGTTTTCCGCCACTTTCAAGTTCATGGGAATTCTTTGAAGTTCACAGCAGTCAATTTAGGCTCAGCCTCTTTTCTGTGCTCAAATCCCTTGCTGGTAGTCTGAGAAATCTGTGGAAATCCACGGGTCCTGACAAATCTTGAAGAGTCAGAGAAAATTTGTGACGATAGTTCTGATTGTCCAGCCCTTGCACAGGACCCCAGAGAGCTACCTGGAAGGGAACCTCCCAGGTACCTCTGGGGACAGTAGGAGAGAGCCTTCAGTGAGAGCTTTACTTTAGCAGTGCTGGAACTAGCATGAAAAGTTGTTACCAGTGACCACTTAGAAACTAGAGGAAAACAGCCTGACTCTTCATTTTATTTGAGTTCATCTTAGGTAAGTTGTCTCTGCAAATAAAGGGATTGAATTTGGTTCAAATCTTTATGCAAACCTAGTGAAACCCACAGAGTTTTACCAAATATTTGACTATGATGCACGCACATCCTGAAAGTACTGTGAAATTTGCATTATTTTGTTGTCAAATCAAAAGTAGCCAGATGTGGCAAAAGTATTCACAGATTAACTGTTTTTAAGCAAATGTGACCTAAATCTCAGCCTTGGTTAAGAAAGTGCAGATCATTTGACTTCTTCATAGTTTGGAGTTTCATTGAAGTTTGTCCATATAGTTTACACTGCGAAATGAAGTGGCTTTGTAAAGCATTACTTGAATGTAAGTTATCCACAGGAACAAGTTTGACCTCTCTTCATGTGTTTGGCCTCTCAGCATTTTCTTTTCCCTTCCCCACTCTAAGGGAGCCAGTTCACTTGACAAGCATTGAGAAAATCTTCCCTGAAATGCAAAGGATAGCCTTCATCTGGCTTGCAGAGCAGGGCTCATCTCTCTCACCCTGCTTCCTGTACAAGCAAGAGCCACATGCAAAGCCCTTTCTCCTCTTCCTTCTCTCCAGTACTTCTCAGAACCATGAGCAGAGGCACTTGGAGGGGAGGAAATTAAGCATCTGGATCACAAGGTCCCAGCTGGGAATTCTGTAACCCAAAGGAGTGAGGTAGTAGAAGGGGGAGAAGGGGAAGAGGACAAAACTACTCTTCTTTCTCCTGCACATGCCTGAAACATCAAAGCTCTCTCTCCTAGTCAGACCCCACTAGCTCCATTGTCTTTTTCCTGCTCTGCTCATTGCACTAAACCTTATTGCCAACCTGGATTTTGCCTGTGTGTTTGAGGGGCAGTAACTGGGGGTAGCTCTAAACATGCTCGGCAGTTTCCTTACAGCAGCATTAGTCTGTGACACAGGAGACACAGGAGACACAGGAAACACTGCTGATGTGTGAGATACCAGACACTGATGTATAAATTGGTTGCAAAAAGCCCTCCCAAAGTTCTAAACTTTCATAGGTGTTCCTTTGCCCTTGGCAGATATGGGTCTGTCTGCAGGCATGGAATCTAGCCAGCACCCAGCTGCAAAATGCCTAATTAGGTGATTTGTAATTGTGTCACTAGCATGTGGCTCACCGAGTGTGGAGCATTTTACTGAGCATACTCCAGGTTATCAAACAGTCCCTCCCAGGAGGGGTGATTTAAACATCCTGAAACAGGTTAGAGGTTCACTGGGGAGAGGGAGAGTCTGGGACAGAGAAATCTCTGTAATCCACTGGTCACTGGCAAAGACCTAAAGAGGGTAAAGCCATAGTTCTGTTTAAAAATTTGTTTTGGTATTTTATCCCTAAATTTCTCACACGAAGTTCATTAGCAGTCCTTGGGGTGGTACTGTGAGGGTGCAACCATTAGGTTGCAGGAACATGCTCCATCCCTTCTCCACATCTGTGACCCGCTGCAGTGAAGGTGCTGGTGAAGTGCAGCCCCCAGGCCTTTGGGATGAGATGCCACAGCACTTCAGTCAGACGTGGCGTCCTCTGCCCAACGCAAACAGCTACACATCAGGTTTGGAGAAGGCTGAGTGTTTCAGTTTCTCAACCCTTTGGTAGATCTCAGATCACACAGGACACAAATAGCTTACTGAAGAATGAGCCATTTTCTAGGTACATGATCACTTAAAAAAAATCCCTTTCTGACCTGAAATCCAACAACACTTGCGAATTCAGACTGCTGGAATAGGACTTCAGGGACCTACTCTACATAGGTAAAGGAATTGTACTTTTCTGCTAGTAGGTTATTGGGGCAAGATCTCTGGACACCTCAAGGTGCCACAGACCTAAGCAATCCTTTCTGGATTGTTCAGTCACACTTAAATGTCTGAAAATTACCCTTGCTCTAGACTCAGGTGTTTTATCTGCATTTGCCAGCACCATGGAAAGCAGAGAAAGTATACCTTAAAAATTACTCCGAAGGGATTCAACAGCCATGCAGTGGGATGGGCTGGTGAGCCATCAGAGCCATCTGACTGAACGTCTACACTTAAAAAACCTGCTGCATAAGTGTTATTCTGCTCACTTAGCTGTAGCAATGTTTCTCTGCATATTTTTCTTCACAGCTGTTGTGGACGGAGAGCTGTGATCTGTGTGCTGGAGGTATCTGGGGTCACTTGGAGACTTCTGTTTGAATTAATAATTGTGTCTAGTGACGTTTTCTTAAAACATAGAGAGGCCTCTTTTCTCACCAAGTAGAACATGTTTTCATCATCTTGAGTGAAGAGGATATTTCTTTTATTCAGATTTTCAGTGGAAATTATGAATCATGAGTCACTGTTCAATATGGGTGGCTGTTTTCTTTAGTATGTCTGTATTTTCCAGTGAAGAGCATACTTTTTTCTTCGCTCTTTAAACAGAAAGATTACCAACCCACTTAGCAGGAAGGAAAGACAGGGCCTGTTTCATCTGGATTGGATACCTGATGCAGATGAAGTTTCCTTTAGCTTTTGAAACTGGTGATGGGGCGGTAGGAAATGCTTCATAGCTCTTTGCATTGGCTGTGTGAAAAAGGAACAAGGAAATGCAGAAAAGGTGCTCACCAGCAGCCCTTCCCCTCCCTCAATGTGGCTCCTTGGCCAGGCCAGACTGCTGCAAACCACAGAGGGTGCCTCTGGCTGACAACACAGCCCTGTCAGGGCTGAGCATCTCCTTCACAGATGGAAAACTATGGGTAGTGGTGGGTGTTTGGGAGGGCAGTGTCTCCATCAGACCCTTACACAGGGATGAAGTCCAAGGCCAGGGAGTGTTCTGCTGAATAAATTTATTGTGCTTGAAAGAGATCCTTACTCACTGGCTGCATGTTTTAGTCAGTCCACTGAGTGAAAAACATAGCTTTTTCGGGAAATAAACATATTTTTTGCTCTGAAAGTATGCCTTAAGAATTGCTTATTTTAGTCCATTAGAGTCCATAGAAGTTACTGACTGGCTAATGTTTTGTCAAACTACTTTGTGGATGCCAGGTATTTTTCTGGAAGCTACCTGTCCTCACAGGCAGTGTTCGCCAACTTCTACTGAAAATGGTGACTGTGTCATGGTCATGAGGTTTTACAACTCTCCAAATCCAAAATCCTTTAATTTAGTTTATCTTCCTTACACTCCTGGAACCCACACATCCCTCTAACACAGCCATGGCAAAATGTCTTTAATTTCTCTTTCATGACCACTGTATATCCAAGCAGGGGCTTCTGTCATGCCCCTCCCCTGAGCTTCCCCTGTCTGCACAGGTGAGTCAATGTAAAGTCCTGCTACCAAGAGCTGATATCCCAGAGAGCTTCCTGGCTGCAGGAGGGAAAGTCCTGGTTGGGTCTCTGAACCACAGGCATTAAGAGGAGCCAGGGCATAAGATGGATTTCCATGGAGCTGTGGTTGTGACTGAACAGCACAGACATAGGCAGGAATAGGGATGGAAATACAGGCATTGGTCTGGCTTTCAAGGATGTAGGCAGCTAGAGTTACCTTGGTATAGCTCAGTTTCATGAGAGCAGCAGCACTAAGCTCTGATTCCCTTGAGATTCTGTTGTCCCTTTGTCTCATGTCATGGTCCTGCCCAGTTGTGTGGGAGCCATGCCAGCCTCATCAACAGGAAGATCCATAGACAGGATGATCCACAGGCACTTCTGCTGGCACTCAGGCAGATGCTTAATACAGCATCCATTGTTTCACTCAGGCCCAAAAGAGCCTTAATGAGCAAATCTTTTCAAATCCTTTCTCTCTCTCTCTTTTTTTTTTTTTTTTTTTTTTGGCAGGGGGGGGGTGGATGGTAATGGTACTTGAATTCATTTGGTGTTTTTTTCGAGGGAAGGTGTTTGTTTTTCAAATGGAAAATTATTTGACTGAATAGATAAAAGCAAGTAGTTTCCATTTTGAGGAGAAGGATAGTAGCCCAGCAAAAGGTCTGAGAACCCCAGTTTTGAACTTTCTCCTCCAAAATTTGGCCTCAGATGCCTGAAAAGCCTATGCAGTGTTCTCATGCTCCATAGATTATGTTCAAACTGCCACCTTTGGAAGGCAATATTCTCCCTCCAGTTTTCATAAGGTGGTGCCAACAAAATTTCCACTTTTCTCAGTGTTTCAGAGGTTTTTTTCAGAATAAGCCTAGTACAAAAATGAGCCTTTCTTCTCTTCAGGGGGAAAGGGAATAGCACCTTGCAAGTCTTTGCACAACCCAGACATTAAACCCTGGCTTCAGTTCTGAGAGATGGCAACACACTATTATAAACTGCAGTGAAACTTGCTGCTGCAGTGCATTGGGACCGAGGATGAAATATCATTGGTGATGGATTTGCCAACAGTGTACTAAAAACTGGAGGGAGTGTTGCAGGATTTAATATGTGGAAGAAGTTCGATATTTCAAAGTTGTTAGTGTTTGCAGTTTTTAAAAATGATTGTGCTTGATGTGGGCAGCAGCTAAATCTTTCTTGTTGATAATCAGAGCTGATTTATCTCTTTTTAAAAATTGATCTCAAGCCATACAAGATCTTATTACACCCAGGAGGAATGAAATAACTCAGGCATACTCATTTAGATGGAGTTCACCCTCGACCTCTTCTTCATATCTCCAGTTCATACCTGTCCAGTTCATTTGGCCAGAAAAGCTGTTTAATCCCTTCTATTTTTCCCTCTTCTCCAAGCAACCCCACACGCTGAATTGTGAACTCCTACTCACAGAACATAAATACAAATCTCAGACCTTCATCTCTCAAGGAAATGGGAAATTTTTATGCCAGTGGGTAGACTGCCATAGCAATGATGGACTGGATGACTTAGGAGACTTGGGTATATGAAGTGTCTCATTGCAGTTAAAGTCACACCAAAGGCAGAGACTTAGATCCATCCACTCATCAAACCTTGTAAGGGCAGAAGTCCCTACTAACTTAATGGATTTATTTTTAACTAATTTCAATTACCTGTAATTTTTTTGTTGTTTTATTATTGCTATGTTCTTCTGCATGGCAACTTATAGGTTCAAATGCATAGGAGACTTCTCACATTATAGAACACTTTATCAATAATGGTGTATGATATCATCAGTACTGACCCTCATTTTGATTCATTTGCCTTATTCGGTTTGGGAGTCTCTTTTCCCCAGCCTCAAACAAACCTCTTAAAGTCTAGAAGAAATATGGTAGAATTTAGAACTGTTTGAACTTTGAAGTCAGTGAAATAACTGTACTAAGGGAAAATGGCCTTCTTAGTGTCATTTCATTCCCTATCCTATATATTAGGTATGAAGTTGCAATCTTGAAGCTAATCATTAAACTCCAAGAACATTCAGTTTTGGGTTCATAATTCAGACTGGTAAGATAAGCTTCAAACCCTCTCAAGATATGCAGGTGTTCAAATTATGATATACTTACCATTTATCCCTTCTTACATTTTGGAGTAGTTGAAGTTGTCATCCTGTTCATCTTTCACCTGTTCACATTAGATCACTCTCTCTGTTTAGCAAGATTAATTTTTCTCAAGTTGTAAATTTTTTTATTTCAGGTCTTAACCTTCAAGGTTGCGAGTAGTTGTTTGCCATACATACCTATTTGGTTGACTTACTGGCTTCATGTACTCCATACTGGTATAGACTGGGAAGACCTAAAGAGCTTTACTGAGTGTAAATACATGTGGGGTGACTCCTACCAGTGATAAATCAGAAAGGATGAAAGCATCTTACTGACACTGAATCTTATATCAGATGATGTATGACAGAACCTGGAAAAGCCCTAGCCAAAATAATTTTTTCAGTAATAATGAAACAATAGAGGACAACGATGAAGAGGAGAGGTTGTAGAACCCTCCTCATGGACTCTCGAACACTTGTAAATTTTCTGTGACAATCCTAAATCGTCACATAACAAACAGAGAAAACATGGGTTGAGGTTGTTTATTAGTTTATTTTACCCTCAGACCTCTGATTTCCTGGCTGTTATTTGGATGATTCTCAAACTTCTGTATGTCTTGAAAGTGAATTTTGTAGAGGAGTTGGCTGAAATACTCTAATTTGATTTTTTTTTTTTCCTGCTCAAATTGTCTTTTCCCAAAACTGGGAGTTTCCAAAGAGAGTTGTTACTTTTTGAATTTATGAGCTGTTAGAATATCAGCCTTTTTGTTTGTTTGTTTTCTTTTATTTTAGTCCTTTCTTGTCATACAGTCTAACTTAGCTCATGTTATTTTTTCACTTTTTTTTTTTTTCTCATTTTGTCATCCTTTATCTTCTTCCAGATCCTTTTGATTTGGAGGTATTGGAGAATGGCAGAATGAAATTGAAAAATGTCCCAAAATAATCCTGAACATTTTAAGTATCCTGCATAAGGGATTAAAGGAAAGGAAGAAGAGATGAGACAATATGAAAAAAGTCTTTCCTATGAAAATAAAATAAAACAAACAGATCCAAAAAATGTCACTATCTCACTGCATAGAAACAGGTCCGAATTTTTGGTTTTCACTTTTAAAATTTTTTTCCCACTAAGATGCTATGCGGGGATAAATTACCCTGTACTCTTTCCCCATTGCACTGTGGATTTTATACAGCTTAATTCTTTCACGTGACATGTATGAATGCATGAACTTTCTTATGGACACATATGGCATAATAAAAAATGTTTTATTAAGAATAAAAATAGCTTTTTCCAAAAAGAAAGCAGTAATGGAACCTGAGACTTCCAAAAGCATTGTTATAACTCATATAAATCATTTATCTCTCCAGTGCAATATGTCCATATTTTGAACTGCCTTGTTCAGACTTTTGTCATTTGTCCTTTATCCACAGCATGTGAAGGCAACCTCAAATTTTTCCTTCTTTCAGAAATTCTTTATTTCTTGAATTTCCTTCTCAGTCTGGTGAAAGGTTCCAGGGGGTAGGATTCTCTTCTGTTACATAGCATCTTGCATCCAGTGTTTCTCATAGGTTGTAGAGGTTAGCTGTTTTCACCAATAATTTTCAAAGTCAATAATTTCACCAATACGTTTTTTAAATTGTGAGATTGGTGTATTTCTGGATGTACAGGGAAGAGCTTTGTTTAGTGCTGAGGTCAGGTAATCTGGCAAAGATTCTGTGCAGAACAATGGGAGAGAATGCAATGTTGCCCAACTTGCAAATGTTGCCCGTTGCATCCCCTGACCAATACTTGGTTTAATGTATTACAGAGAGGCCCAGAATCAATGTACCGCTCTACTTCCAGCAGCCAAATGGTGTCTGGCAAGATATGCAGGTTGCATTCCCAGTTGGTCATTTATGGTCAGAGTTTTGATGGATTTCACAAGGAGCATGAAGGATTGATCATTTTATTCATACTGAAGGCTCTGAGCACTTTCAGGCAGGTCAAGTAACCCCCAAGCCCACTGGGGAAGTGGTAAAAGTTTCATGTGAAACCACAAGAGGAAGTTAATTGCAATGCAGAGTCCATATGGACATAAGGCCATACTGGCCTTATGAACTGTGTTGTGTCTGTGCTGCAAGAGGTGAATAGGAGAGATTGTGCCTCCTAATTCAGGGTCTGATCCTGCAGATTTGAGCAATTGCAGTCTTGCAATATATTCATCTTGTAATATATTCCTCTGTTAGTAGAAGCATTCTGAATTTCATTAAATAAGGGGAGCCCCAGGGTGTGAATGGCAAAGACGTATTGATAGCACAAATAGAAAAAATGCAGTTGCACATACCTGAGGCACTGTGTCACAGACAAGTCTGTATTCTCTGATGTACTCTCTCAGGTTTTGTTCCCCTGCTAAAGTAGCCCAAACAAAAGGGCGTGTGCAATACATTGACAGTATGGCTGTGCCACAAGGATTGGAATTAGAGGTAGTCTTGTTTTTTGTTTTGTTTTTGGTTTTTGTTTTTGTTTTTTTTTGGTCATCACTGGAAAGTTTATAATAAAGGAGACTAGAAAATTTTCTACATTTTCTTCAACTAAAAGCCGACATCTTTAGCACGTTGTTAGCACTTCGTGTCCAAGTCAGTGGGTTGGGCAGGGTGCCAGTTAACAAACAACGCTAGAGCAATACACAGCTCAGAACAGTATTGGAGTGGGTGTCTCATGACTGAGCACAGGACCATCATGAGAGCTCAGGGGTATTGGGAAAGGTGAGGAAATGCTGATTCCCATTGTCCGGGTTCAAGTAGCTGGAAAACTCTGCTTCCAAAATTTCCACACGACAAGCAACTTACACCTAGAACGGAAATGGAAAATTGGTTACATGCAACACCCATATGCCTGAATCAGTCCAAATTCTGCTTCTGTTCTGTGTCCAAAACTACTTCTGGCTACTCGGCAAAGGCTTGAGTAGTTAGGAAGTTCCTCGTTCTCTACAGTATATTTGCCCTTAGCCAGTAACACTCAGTAAATCCAGCAAATTGCTTCCCCAGAAAGATTTTGGGTAGTACATATCATCTGAAGAATCTGAATGGAACAGTTTCTCATCTCTTTCACATGCATAAGGTGGCACAGATGTGAAGCAGTTGCCTTTCTAGGAACGAGCACACCATTATGATTCAAAAGGTTTCCAGAGATTTCACTTTTAATTTCATCTTCCTGCACCATGGCAGCATGAACTCCATTAACAAGCTATTGTAAGAATCCCACCCAGCAACCCACCCACCTAGAATCAATGAAAGAGACAGCAAGCAGTTCTTTCCCTCCCAGAGAAAGCCTTGTGACAGACACAAGCAGAAGTACAAGTAAAACTAGGCATAATACAACCTCAGATTCTTGGTTTCTTAGCTGCGTTCACAGCTGCCATGGGCATGTATTCACTGTTGTACTCATGGGAGTTGGAGTCATATGTCTGATTCTGCCAACAGAGGGGAAAATGCCATGAATTAATTTGTGGTCACCAACCTTTGCCACTCCTGCTTTTGTTCCTTAAATAGTGTAGTTACTCTGACTGTTTTCATTGGGAATATTAAAGTCAGAATAGACAGGCACTCACATAGAAAACTTGCAATAAAACAAACTGAAAATTAAAAACACATATTGCCCAAAAGGATAGCCAATGTCCATGGTCTTCCTTCTTTCCAAATGGTTCTTTGTTTAAGTGCTTTTGCACCAGAACAGTGCTGGAATTGCTCCACTGATGATCTGTTTCCCCTTCTTGAAGAAAACAATCAGGTGAATTGCTTACTGAAGTAATTTTGCTGACCTGTGCAGCATTTCTCCTTTTTCCGTTGGTTCCCATTATTGACTATTTAAATCAATAAACAATTCTGTCTTTGAAAAATTAAATCTGAGCTGCTGCCATTGATGACTGAATTCCAGTGGTAAATTAACAACTCAGTCTTTTTGTCAAAAAAGACATCATGTGCTGAGTGAATATGTGCCTGTCCCACTCTCTAAATCTTATTAAATCAAGTCCCCCATCCATGACCCTTGGAAGAAGGGTTCTTCATAATCTCGTATACTTGCTTACCTTGTTCCTTAAGCAACAGGCTACCACACAGCAGACACAGGAAATGAGGGCAAACATGATCAGGCCAATAATTATCCATGATTCCTGTCCCAGTGAAAAGCAGTCTTCCTTATCTGGGGATGGGGAGGCAAAAAAAGTCATTACTGACAATTTGCATTTTTTGCCTCCTACAGATAACTTCTTTTCTCTCTTCTCTTCATATTGAGAAATTATCATAAGTGACCTCTGGAGAAGGATTTTCCTGAGGTGAATCTCCACCTTGGAAAAGTGTATTCAGCAGAAAGCAGAATATCACAGTTTTCCAGGAGAGACGACACTGTTGGTACAGTGCTCAAAGTGTAGACTGAAAAAGAAAAACAAGCCAGGTTTGAGAGCAAGATGGTGTTTCAGATCTGAACAAGGCTTAAGTTTGCATTCAATGAGTACCACAGGTGATTTAAAGGGCAGCATGATCGGAAGCAGGGTAGGCTTTGGCAGTCATGTTTGGATAGGAAGGCAAGCTGAGGTACACAAGATTACCTTTGCTAGGGAATGAAACATTTGGGAAAAGCTATGAGCATCTGGCTGTCCATACAAATGGAAATGGACACTGCAGACAAAACCAAATGTCACAGCTTCATTCTGACAAGCTTTTTTAAATTCAGAGAGGAATGAGAGATAATTTGACCCAACCATATAATTGTAGCCTTAGCATTTCAGCTTCCATCTTTGTTTATTCTTAACATGTATATTCAGCAGCTTGAAAAATGGACAAGGGAAATTCCTGATGCAGGCAAAGGTGGGACTGCAGTACTCCAGAAGCTGTACTCTAGATACCTTTGGTGCCACCAACAGCATGCAAAGATCAGCATGGCCTGCAAAACCTGCCCAAGAAGATGAATAAATATGGAGAAGGCATGCTAAGCAGTCTGCCAACACAGCCCCACTGCTACCACACCCCTGCTAAGTAGTTTTAAGCTGTCCTGCAAATAGCTGTGCAAACTCTAGTTCCATTTTTCACTGCAGCATAGTTATGCCTTATGTCTACCTATCAGTAAACTTAAGTGAGGAGAGAAGAGAAGTAAACTTACCTTGGATGTACAAATAGGTTTCTGTCAGCCGGCAATCTATATAAGGAGGGGGCAAGAATATCTCCAGACAGTAGGTATAAATGTCAATATGCTTTCTTTCCAGATTTTTAAGAATGAAAGTGGTGCTGCTGTTTGAATTCTCTACCTCACAGTAGGTGACATTACTCTTGGGGAGATTTTTCGCCTCACTCAGAAAGAATGTACAGATTTCCTTCTTTTCTTTCCCTTTGACAAGGGTCATGCTGAACTCGCTCACATTTTTGGGGTGGGGGAATGTGAACTTGAAGTCTCCATTTTCAAATTCCACCATCACCTGGGGGTCAGAGATATGAGGCTGATCTGAAGGCATGAAAACAATAAGTATAGTCACTCACAGAGCAATGAAAAGAATGCCTAAAGTGTTAAATTCATTTAAACAAAGCAGGTGAGCCTTCTGATTGAAACTTATGGCATGTACAGAATGGTCTGGCTGTAGAAAGCAGCCCTCACAATGATATACCATTGCATCATTCTGGTCATGTCAGACATTACTAATTAAAAAAATAAGACCTGGTTTGTTATCTGCTATAAGGCTGGAGAGGTTACTGTTTGCATTAGATCATATTACTTGTTACTAAAGTTACTAAATTATAAAATTGCTAATGTTACTTACAATATCAGTTACTAGATACTATTTAAAGGATACCCTGGACAAAACACTGTATAGACACATAATCCCTGCCTCAAACTGTCTGATTGTCCTATTCATAGATAAAACAAGGTGGGACAAAGATGATGATCATTATCTCTATTTATGGTTCATAATCTGTACCCTAATGATCATGGAATAATGGAGTTGTGTAGGTTGGAAAAGACCCTTAAGATCATTGAGTCCAACCATTACCCAGCCCTGCCAAGTCCACCACTAAACCATGTCACTAAGTGCCACATCTACATGTCTTTTAAATCCCTTTAGGGATGGTGACTCCACCACATTCTTGGGCAGCCTGTTCCAATGCTTGTCTGCTCTTTCAGTGAAGAAATTTTTCCTAATATCCAAGCTAAAACTCTCCTAGTGCAACTTGAACCTGTTTCCGCTTGTCATGTCACTTGTCACTCGGTAGAAGAGACTGAACTCCACCTTGTTACAACCTCATTTCAAGTAGGTATAGAAAGCAATAAGCTCTCCCCTGAGCCTCCTTTTCTTCAGGATAAAAAACAGCAGCTCCCTCAGCTACTCCTTTCACCAGCTCCATTGCCCTTCTCTGGGCATGCTGCAGCACCTCAACAGCCTTCTTGTAGTGAGGGGCCCAAAAGTGGACACAGCACTTGAGGTGTGGCATCCTCAGTGCTGAGTACAGGGGGACAATTACTTCCCTTGTCCTGCTGGCCACACTGTTCCTGATGCCAGGATGCCATTGACCTTGTCGGCCACATGGGCACCCTGCAGGCTCGTGGTCAGCTGTTGTTGACCAGCACTTCTGGATCCTTTTCCACTGGGCCGCTTTCCAGCCACTCTGCCCCCAGGCCTGTAGCACTGCATGGGATTGTTGTGAACCAAGTGCAGAATCCAGCCCTTGGCCTTACTGAACTTCATACAACTGGCCTCAGCCCATTAATGCAGTCTGTCCAGATTGCTCTGTAGAGCCTTCCCACACTCCCACCTAACACTTCCACCTAACCTGGTGTTGTCTGCAAACTTATTGAGGATGTGCTTGATCCCCTTGTCCGGGTCATTGATAAAAACCAGAACTGGACCCAAAAATGAGCCCTGGGGAACCCCACTTGTGACTGATTGTCAGCTGGACTTTACCACTCTCTGGGCTCAGCCATCCAGACAGTTCGATGGTGTAGCTGAATATTTAAAATGGGATGTGAACCCAAAACTCCTACATGACTGCCTTAACCACAAGACCCAGCTTTTCTTTGTAAAGTAGATAGTGGTTTGAAGCATGTCACAAATTTTCAATCTAATTACTTAGATGGCTACAGCACCTTTATCACTAACATAATGGGAGAAGACAAATGTCACTGTATGCATACACACACATGCAATCCAGAAACCACATCTGACTTTTCCAAAAACTGTCTGAAAACCTCTCAGATGTTGTGCAACTCTCATTTTGTAAATTTCTTGGAAAAGCAAAAGAAAGTAAACTGATCAAGGACCTCCTGCTTTGACAGTATAAAGTCAACAACCTATAGCATGGGAAACTCCCTCAGATAAAAATATGTTAAAGTGTGCTGTAAAAAAATGACAGTTTTCTTCTTCAAGTGTAGTATTTTCTGATCTAACAAGGCATTTAAAACCATAAACCAGATTAGGCAAATGTGTCTTACCTATATTTCGGCACGGTTTTGATGAACAACTCTCAACTCCTGAAAAATACAAAATCGTTTCCTGTTTAAAATTCAAGAAGAGAGATGCAAGGGCAAGGGCTGAGCCATGCCATGTTAAGATGCCAAAGCTTTTTTTTTATTTGTATCATTAGCCTATCTGATCCTTTCTGTGATACACAATAAAGTTATATGATGTGATAAAAGAATCAAATATAAAAATCAAAGTAGAAATAAAATGCTTGAGGGAAGAATTTATATTGATTGTACATAGAGCATTTACAAATTCTTAAAACACCTCTGCAAAGTAATAGGTTCACTTCGTAAACAGAAGCTGAGATGAAAGTAAAATTTTTCCCAAAATACTGAGAAAATCTGCCCCAAGTGAAAAAAGCATACTTTTGATTTCTCACAAATCCTGAGTGCAATGAGCCAGCATTTTACTTTGTTTCCAGACCAAAGTGCTCATTTCCATCAATGTTCATTCTGTTTCCCCCACTGCTCAACAGTGCATCAAAGTATCTTATGGCACGTCCAGAACGAATGTCTGAATGACATTCCAATACATACAGCAAGAAAACATTCAAGCAACACATACAGTTTTGTTCCTGTTTCAATAGCAACTGTTTCCCTCCTTGTTCGTAGACGTCCTTCATTACAGGACACAGCCACATTTTTAATGTGTTCTGGACTTGTTTTTCAAGGCACTGCCTCCATCACCACCCACTGTGGCAATACTTTGAAGTAGTTTGTATGTCAGTACAGCCAACATGGCACAGTCTGATAGTGTTTCATTTGGAATTTTTCTTTTTGGTGCCCTAAAATTTAAACATAAAGACAAGTATACAGACAAACAGGAAAAGAAAAAAAAGTATCTGTTTTTCCTGTTTTCTGGTAGCCTGAGTATGTTCTTCAGAGGCTGATTAGATTGAAATATACTCTACATCAGAATTTTATGATGCTAAGGAATTACGGGGCAAATACTTAAAGCCTTTGATCATATTCTTTTTGTTATCATGGTGGTCTAAATCCACAGAGTGGGTCCTCAGCTGTGCCAGGTATTGCACTGATTACACAATAGAATTAATCTTTTTCACAAGGCACCTGTTATCTTGGACTTCTGGCCTGCATATGCACAGGAACAGAGGATTTTTCTCTTTTGGGTACCTTTGTATGATCTAAGCTCTTTCTGGAGAGAGGCAATCTTTCAGTGTCCATGCTTTTTCCTTCTTTGAATCCTTGCTCCCCAATTACTCCCATTGGCAAGGGCATTGCAAGGAATTATACTAATTTGAAATATTTTTAGTGTGCCACATCAGATAATGGACTTCTGGAAGACTCTTTGCGATGCTCAGTTGGAAAACAATAGAAACTGTTATCCCTTTTTGATTGATTTACCATCTTTCTAGTTATCACATTCTTCCTGTGCACAGTCAGCACCCTTATCTAATTCAGCCACAATTCTAATATCTGTACTTCTCTCAGGACTATTACTTAAGTGTATGATAACAGGCAAAGTATTTGGCATCTTGTACCACTGGTGTGAAGATAAGGCAGACAAAACACACAACTCACCAACCCACAGTGAAATAGAGCTCTAGAACCACTGAAGGCACAGACAGAGAAAGTGCAAGCCCTTAAAATGTTATACAGTGTGAAAAGCTGAAAGCAAAGGTCAAATAAAGAAACAGTTCTTGATGACTTGCATGTTGCATGATAAAAAACAAACAGCTGCTATGAGAACAGCATTTGAAATAAAGGTATTTTAAAATGCTCTATAGTCTGGTAACACATACCTTTAAAATTACACCAAACAGGAGAGAAATTATTTACGGAAGGGAAATAAAAACCAAATGTGTTGCTACAGCAGAAATTAGAGAGCGTGATGAATGCATAAGCTAATCTGATACTTTTGAGAAGCACCAACCTGTATCTGAGGCCTCTACATTTGTCATTGACATCTGAGAGGAGAGGCAGATGCTGACCCTGTTGGGGCACCTACAGAGCCAGGAGGTGCCGTATTCCCTCGATGTCCTGGAGGAGCATGGCACCACCCCATTCTGAGCACTAAAGCAACAACTTTGAATTTGTTTTCTCTGCCTCTGAGAATAGTTCAATTTGGCTGTTAACTAATGAAATTGCCCTTTCATACAGGGTAGTTTAAAATGTTTGTCAGAGATCGTGGTTTTAATCCTTGTTTTTAATGGAAAAGGGCAGAGAGAGGTCATTAAGCATCTAGTTCATGTGACCTTGTGTCAAGCTGAAAGATCGTTTTGTATCCTCTCAGACCCAGAAGCATAAACTGCCTATTTTCAAGAAAGACTCAGTAATGAATTTCTCTGAATGAGCATTTTGGTAAATGTGATGCAATTAATATTCCTCTGAAACAAGTGCCCATACAGATGAGAGTGCTTAGCATAGGAAAAGGCAGCACATTTTGAAAATAGATTAACAGTGTCTGAGATTAAAACACAAAATTGTCTACATGAATGATTACAATGGGTGAGATCTGGTATAAATTTCCAACTCAGTAGGTATTCTTCATCAGCTTCTAATATGCACTCACTGAACACTAAAAGGTGTCACCTTGCCCCTGCCTGTGTCTGATTGCTGTTGTCTTGTGCCCATTTGTACCCATTCATTCCTAGGGTAATCGCATGGACCTGAAATGCTCCGTGCTTAATGGCCAGACACATTTGGGATGTCATTTGCCAAGCTCCAGTCAGAATGAATGTACATTTGGTGGGCTGTGAGATAGGAAACTGGTGTTTAAACATCCAATAATATTGAGAGATTCACTGACTAAACCTCCCAATACTACCTCATAAATACGTGAATAAAAGATTACATCATGGTACTGTTGAAAATGAACAGAATAATCTCACTGGTTCAATATGCTTAAAATCTAAACATGCTTAGATTTGGCCATAAGGTTCCTTCTCAATATCTTTCATAAAAGAGACTATTCAATTGCATATGAAGGTTTTGAGACAAGAGGAAACAAATTTTTCATTCATTTTCTAGCAGTGTCACACTGTGGAGTTACATGGAGTTGTTCCTGAGTCACCTGATGTGAGGCAGAGTGTCAAGACAAATATTATCATACAGATGTAAATCGAAGAGATGAACATGTGTATGAAAGTAACATCTGGCTATATTAAACTATGAAAAACTATCTGTATGTTCATTTGTGTGTATGTTTATTTACAATTATGTCCATTTCAAGCTCAATTACATCATTACTGCAGCAGGAAACTCCTTTGGCAGAGATCTGGGAATTTCTATTGTAATGTGCTTGGATATTGAGGCCAATGGAAGGTGCGTTATTTTCATTTTAATGGAATTGTGATTTTGAGATTTCTAGTTGCTCTTTGGCAGATCCAGTGCTATTTGAAAGCATCACCAATCTGTTACACATTTTGATCCTAACAGAGGTCTAAAAACCACTTTCAATCATTTTTCAAACTTTATGATAGGAGAATAGAACACCATGCTTGGTTTTCTTGCTGTTTTTATTATTTGCCTTGGCTCTCAGAAAACTAGCTGATAAAAAGAACAAGCATAATTTCACTTGTATGTTTTTGCTCTGAATATGAGCAAGGAGGTTGCAGACCTTGCCTTTAAAAAAACCCCCACATTCTTTTTGTTAATACTAAGTGCATAATGAAACCACACAGTTTTTAAAGTTGCTATAGCTTTGTCCTTTCAAGGCACTCTGAAAGATGACACTGTCAATTCAGTGTCGTTAGTCATATGCCTAAATTAACATGTTTTTGTCTTTCAAGAATCAAGGATTAAGAGAGGAAAGAATGCTTCTGGGTGAAGCAAGTAATGGCCAGAATTACTTTAGGAATCTGAAATATAAATTATTTCTATGATATAACTTACTTTGAGAAATACCAAAACCCTGATAAAATACATGACTAACACAACAGCCACTGTTGATAATATTTCAGAAGCCCTTCTTAAGAAATGACCATGATTTCCTCCTGTATTGACAACAGGAGATCTCTGCGTGAAGAGTGAGAACGCTTTGCCAACATTGGCATGCAAATCTCATGTGCAATGTTTCATAGCAAGGGCCTCAGGTGCTATGGAATCTTACTTACAGCTCTGTACTCCAAAATCCCACTGCCTGTTTTTCTCTACATGCACCAGAGAGGCTTCATGCTCTTACAAACAATGGGGTTATCAAATCATAATACACATATTACACATATATATCCCCTTCTGTGACCTATTTACATTGAAAAAACCCCTATCCATAGATAGTTTAGGGCTTCCTAAGTAGGGCTTGCTAATAGCCAAGTTAAAAACAAACAAACAAAATGAAACAAACAAAAAGTCCCACACACCAAAATCTCAGAAGTTACTCTGCTTTTACTCCCAAAAATTTGCCACAATGCCGGGCAGCACTCTCTGGAGAGCTAGCTTGTTCTCTAAGTACAAGTATCATGCTAATGTGTCTTATGTAAAATTGAACTTTTCTTTTTAACAAGAGTGGTAGCAACTAGTACTTTTTATGCTGAGAACACTGTATGACAAACAAACAAACAACCAAAAAAACCAAAAAAAAACCCCAAACCAAAAACATGAGAGATGCCATTTCTAATTACAGTCAGTCTCTTTCTGTGGTCTTCTCTCCCCAGTCCCCTTCCCAAATCCTATCCTCTATATATGAAGGAAGGGAGAAATGCTGATATCAGATAGAACAATTATTTGCATCCTGAAAATTTCTGCCTGCAAGGAATGGCCTTTTAGATAGCTTCAGCCATGTGTAAAAGTGCTGGTCAAGTATAGCTGCTAAATTGACTAGGTGAGAAATATGTAACCAAATTGAAAGGATATTTTGTTAATAGATTTAAGAATAACTTTTCAAGGGAAAAAAGGGCAGCTCTGTCCCTTTAGCAATAGTTACAATTGTCCTTTCCTGTGATTTCACCCATCTTTTCATTCTGTCTGAAAACTCAGTATATTATCCATGTATTAGTTAGCCTTCAAACAGGTATCTGCATTGCCAAAAGAGCTGAAAACTGGGTTTTATTTACACGAAAGCTTAAGTTCTGTATGAAACCTCAGCTGTACATAAATTCTACAGGAGGTCTTTATCACTATTTATCATTAGATAATAAATAATAAAATTAGATAATAAAAATTCTTTATCATTAGAATTTCAGACACAAGCGTATTAATAGCCCTTGGCATGACCTTCAAAGGAGCATATTTAGATCATGCTTAATAACTTCACACACTAAATCTCAGCTCTTACTTATATCACATCATAAAAATTCTTGGACAGAATATGTATAAAAAAAGAATCTTCTTAATCAGGTATTTTCATTCTGACCCATCAATATGTGGGTTTCAGAGAGGCTGTAGATAAATGTGAACTGTGGTATTTTACTTTGTGTAGATGGCATAAAACACTGAATCCTGTTAAATGCTTCATCCATGTTTATGGCTGGATCAGCATCGGTGCTGTCGCTGTGCACCTTCGCAAACACAGCACGGGAATGCTATGCTTCCTTTTAAGTCTGTCTGCATTTCAAGCCTGTACCATGCCAATCTCAGCCACGCATTCATGCCATATACATTTTTCATTGTAAAAAAATCCGCCATCCAAACAACAGCAAGTTTAATATTAATATCTTGGCCTCTCTTTATTAAGTCATTCACCATCATGCTGCTATAAAATCTTATGTCCAGCAACGGAAGCTGGCTGAAGCACTACAGTCCAAACAGCTGAAAAGTAACGCTGAGCAGATGAGCTAAAGAACATAAACAATTAAACTTGTAGCTTTTAGTTTCAGAGCAAATGCCCTGTGATGCCAGGAATTCCCTTCCCACCAACTCTAGTGATATTAAAGTTGAGAGTAGTCTTTCTGTGGCTGTTTCCCTTAATTACCTTTATCCTCCAGCTCCTTGCTATCACGCCTCATTTACTGTCTCCCACCATTGGCTTAGCTAGAGACATCTACTGCAGAGAGAATAATCCAAAATGCTACTCACCATACAGGGCTTCAAAATGAAAGCAGAGGACACAGAAAGTTAGAGCAACTGACTTCATGCCTGCCTGACACAGAGGCACCAACCTTCTGTCTGCCGTGAAGATGGGCAAGAATGCATGGGTAGAAAAGGAAGTGGTTTGTGGGCACTGGGGGAAACTAAGATTATCAGAATGACTTTTTAATTTAACCCCTGACTACGTTATAGCTATGTCAGCATTAGCTGTTGCACACACCTGGGGAGTTTAATGCTTTTTTTTCCCCTACCTCATGGCTTGCTGACACAGACAGGAAAATGAAAGATTTTCTGACATTAGTTTTGATGTTCACTTCTGCAAAGACTTATATCTGGTTAAGTTTATCACAATAGAGTCTACAGTCACTTACAATACACGTCTGCAGATGGCCCATGGTCAGCAGCTTGTTCCTTTAACTAATTTAGAATACAACTAGCCTTATGTAACTAACAGTCTTGCTCTCTGTGGAAACCATTCATCAGTAGTGTAGGAGTCTGTTGTGTGTCCTGGTGCTGAAATTCATTGAAAGAACATGGCCAAATTGCAGAAAGATCCCTTCAGCCCTGTGGCTTCCTAAAGGTTCACATCAACGTGACTTCCATCCTGGAGGTCAGACTTGCTTTGCCTGAAGTTTCATGAGAAACTTCATGCAGCTCCATGAGAGGAGTCAGAACCAGTGCCCTGGGGCCTTAGGTCAAAAGTTTCTCTCCTTCCGTCTTCCTTGCTTTTTGCAGCATGCCCTATTCTGGCCTGTTATCCATCTGTATTCCAGAAATGTTTTAGGATCCCTTGCAATAGCATGTTCTATAATAATTTAGTCCTGGCTATTTATTTTATGTTTATAATACTAATTTTAGTGCAGATAACATGTAAGAAAAGCAGCTTCTAAATCATGTTTAATATATTAGATGCAGTTTGCATTTCTGATTGTACAAAATGAAAACACAAAAGACTAATACTGGTGCCTGACAGACACTCCTGAAGTTGAGTCCTTGTCATGGTCATGCAGTGGTACCAAATAAATGGTGAATAACAGGAATGTGTTACAGATTCACTGCTATTTTATACTGTGTGAATAAATCCTCATATGCTGGTTTACCCTTCCTCAAAAAGTGATTTAATATCTTTCATTACTGCTGCTAAAGATCTGTTTACATGGACACCGACAGCAAGTTTTACTTTCTTCAAATCTTTTTAAAGTCCTGCAAGTCTTTGCCTTTTCAAAAATTAAAATCAAAGCTAAGCAGTATGCTTTTAATTCTGAAGCTCAAAAGTAATATACGGAGGTCCAAATCATGATAAAGCTGCAAAAGATACATCTGCCTCCTGAACTTTGCCTATGAAGTTATGACCCATGTTGGGAACTACAGAGGTTCTGGATAGGATCATCTCTTCCACCCCCCACAAAACCCATGGGAAATGCTGAAAGATCACAGTATCTCTCTTCTGGCACAGGACCTTTATTGTCCCCCAAGTAAGCATAAGAGAGGCAGACAGAAAGCCTTGTAGTAAAAAGAGCTGCTGCTGCTGCTGCTGCTGCTGCAAAATTAAGAGTGGAAGAAAATCATGTATCAACTATCCCTATCCACTTCTTTGGGACAGCATGATGATGACACACCAAAAACTGAGACCTTACAAAGCCTACCCCAGGCTGGGAATGACAATAGAGGTGGAGGGGAATATATTTCTTTGAGCAAAGTTTTAGCAATTTTTTTTATGAAAACAAGCTTCAAAACAAATCAGTATCATTAAGGTTCAAAATTTTGTTGTCTTTCTTAAAAATTTAAACATTTTTTTAGGAAAGAGCAATTTTGATAGAGAAGATTTTTTTGTTTGTTTTTTAAGCAATATAGTTATGGTGGAGCAACTTGCTCCTTCCCTCTCTCTCTGTGACTGTATCAGTTATACTAGCACAGAGGTGATTAATACACATCTATTTCACTTCTGGGTAAGAGTAGCTACCAGCGTAGCTTAGTTGGCATAGATCTCAGTACAACAGTTGAAGCCAGTAAACAGTTTGTATGTGTTATGTCCTCTTTCTTTCCTGAAGCCTGGAATTACACCTTCTCTTTTCTGCTTCCTGGCACTTGGGATTACTAGGACACACTGATCCCTTTGTTTCAAAAGGGTCCAGCCTGGAGTACACTTTGGGGTACATTTGCCAGCACTCTGAAGTTTGATCTAAACAGTGATTTCGAGTGTATTTGATGATGATGAGCCAGCAGAGCCTGTGGCTCTCACAGTGTGTATTCACAAGCGAAGAGACACAAAGTCTAGCGCAGGGTCCAGCGCAAGGGATGCTCACCTTCTAGTCTTGCACCAACAGACTCCTCCGTTGCCTTTCAATTCTTCTGTCTTAGCCTCCCTCCTCTGTCAGTGCTTACCTACTTCATAAAGACATCGTTACTGCAATTTGGAAATGTTTCCTGTAAATACTACAGTTGGTTACAGTTAACCACCTGGGACAAGCAGTCTGTTTCCACAACACATTTCCTACAACTGCAACTATTTTTGCTCACAAACACGTGTTTCCTTTTTCCATCTTCATTCACTTCTTTTCTCTGTATCTTGATTTTCACTCCCCCATCCACACACCCCTCTCAGAGCTGGCTTCTCTCCTACTCTAACCTGACTGCCCTCCAGTCCCTGACTACCCTTCTCCTCAAGCAGAGGCTGCCTTTCACCATGGGCAGTAACTCCTTTCTGGAATGTAGCTTCTCCTTCCCTCCAAGCCCTGTTCTTTCTTCCTGTCCTACCCACAACACTACCCTATAGTGACAACTCCTTTTTTTCTATCATCTCGCTTCTGACTTGCCATCACCGACTATTTACAACCTGGAAAATCCTTATGTGAATTTTTATGTCTTTAAAAATGCACCAAGTTCCAAAGAGAAATGGGCTTACTATCCCTTGGTCCATACACCAGTGTTCTCTAACACACAATCTTCAGTGATTCTCCCTACTCCAAGTAACTTGGAAAACAACACTTCTGCAGTTTCCCTAAGGACACAGCAAAGATTTTCCCTGTGTGTAGGATGTATATTTTTCTTCGCTCTGTTTAATCACATAACTCTTATTTATACTTACTGTTGTCACCCTAAACAATGTCCATGTTAGCAGAATGATACTGCAAGGTCCGCTGTGAAACCAAGGTGGATTGAAGTGTCTTCTTTTGTCTCGCCAACAGTTTTCCACTCCTGCTTGTGTATGGTGAGCAGTTGCCCACAGCAATATAAAATATTCTCTCAACAGAATGTTTTGTGATCCTTTCTGCAGAGGCTGCTACAGTCTATCCACACAAATTATATTCTGTTGTCTCCTGCTGCTTCTCATTCTTTTCTTCAATATCTGGCCTATATTCTCATGACTCTGGGTCATTCCCTCAGGGCTGGAGCAGAAAGCCTCTACACTCATGCGTTTTCATTTCCTGTCCTCCTAATGGAGTAGAGGAACAATGACTTTCACTGTGCTATTTTTAAGGTTCTGTGATGGCTTTAAATCCCACTTCCCATCCGCACCACTCCCCATTAGGTGTGTAAACAAGTTGCAGTCATTCAGGATGTAGAGGTTTCAGCCTGAAATGCAGCTCATGTGCTCCCTCATTTGTTCTGATTCCTTTACTGATATATCAGTCTGATCTCTGCTGCAGGCCCCTGGGGCATGCTGTAATATTCTCTCCATCACGTGCCAGTGGAGGCTACTGGGGCTCAGCTCAGCAGAAGGGAGAACATCTCCCTGCAGAGCAGATCTAGGAGATGGTCCCTTTTTGGGGTGGGAGTGTGTGTGGCTTTGCATCTTGGTACAAGCTCAGGTACCCCATGAATCACTTTAATTTTTTTTTTTTAATGATGCTTGAGAATATTTCATTGTCATAGACTTCCCTAAAAGAAGAAGAAAAAAGTATGTTCAGGAGTTTAGCCCAGCTCTAAGGCTTGCAAGGGCACTGACCTACAAATTCAGTCAACAGGCACTAAGTGGCAAATTCAGTCAAGTCTAAACAGGTTGCCCAGAGAGGCAGTGGATGCCCCATCCCTGGAAACAACCTGACCTAGTTGAAGATGTCCCTGTGTACTGCAGGGAGTTGGACTAGGTGGTGTTTAAGGGTCCCTTACAACCCAAACTGTTCTATAAATGCCACTTCAGATCTGGACTAATGTTTTGGGCTGGCTGACTCAAGGTAACTGAGAGCCACCTAGGAAAAGACTGTCTCCATCTGGTATCAGGAGCTGCCTCTGCGTATCCACTCCCTGTGCCTCCTGCAACACAGTTACCTAAAAGAGGTACCGAACCACTTCTCCAGGATGTGGAGTGTAGACAGAAAGGGCCCACTGAAGCTCATCTGTGTGTGCTGGTGGTGTGGTGTGGACTGCAGACCCATGGGGTGGATGTGGAAAAGTTTACTGTCCTGAATAGCAACAACAAAGGTAAAAACTGTGTTCCTGCCCCTCAAGGTGTGCTAGGAAGAGGACTGTGAGCAGCAGGTATTTTCCACTGGCGTATGCCTGAGTGTGCAGGTGTTTAGAAGAATACACGGGTTGTAGGTGGCCTGGGTTAGTGGGCGGTGTTCCAGAAGGAGGAGCATACCTTCTGAAGCAGTTGCAGTTCCCTACAGCCAACATGCTGCTATGTGGGACTTTGTTACAGGGCCGCTTATATTCAGGTTTGGAAGGGAGGTCTTCCAGAAGGGAGAGTAGACATGCAAAACCCAAATGAAGTGCAAACCTGGGCACCCAGACTGTTATTGTCTGGCACATGGGGAGCAGTGCATGACAGATACATGCTGATGAGCATGGGTGACCATGGAGGTTATTCTGCTTTTGGGTGTGAATTTAACTGTCTTTTAGGTGTGACAGTGATGAATTATACACATCTCGTAAAATATTCACACCCCAACTCTTTCAAAGCTTGTAGTAGGGTGGGGACTCCTGTTATGTGGTTATCTGGTCAGCTGCCTTGAAGGAGTTAGGATAGACAGAGCAACATTCTGTGGTGCTATTTGGGGTTTGTGGTGTGATTTTTATCTCAGCATTGTTGTGAATACTTTTTAAAGGTAAACTCTCAGTGCCACTGTGTTGATAGTATAACAAAGAACTTTTCTCTAACAGAAACAGTCCCCAAAGTTGTGATGGATTCTTGTAGATAAATTGAAAGTTATGCTGAAAATTGCAAGGACAGGTGAAGCAGCACAGCCCTGGGCTGGACATCCAGAAACACTGAAGTGACTGAGGACACACACATGCTACTGTCTGTTCCCGGCTGACTTAAAGTACTTTTGAAAACCCTGTTTCTCAAGTGTTTTAAAGCCAGGCTTCACTGGTGTTAGTGGTTAACAGCTAAGGCCTTGGTGGATTTGAAGGAGCAGAAACAATGAAATCACAAATATGTAGCTAAGTCTCATCATTCAGAACCTCACAGGCTACTGCCTTGTGAGCAATCTGCTTTGTACACTCAGGCCAAGGCTGCCGAAGGCAGCACTCCCACCTGCAAAGGTCCAGCCGCACTGCTCTGATGGGTGTAAGAGCAAAGACAACCAAGCTGGTCTGCGGTGCTGTGTCACCCCCGGCCCCAGCGGCAAGGATTGGCGAGGGGTTCGCTTCTCCTTCCGCAGGAGATGCTTCCAAGGGCTGCCCTTCAGACTGGGCGCTGTGAAACGGAGGGGGCAGCACTCCCGGGCAACGAGCCCCCTGCCTTCAGCGCCAGGCCCGCGGCTCAAAGGCCCGCGCGTTCCCCCGGTAAAGCCCAGCCCCGCCCAGCCCCGCCCAGCCCAGCCCAGCCCAGCCCCGCCGCGGAGCCACAGGGACAGCGCGGACACCTCGCCTCGGAGCGGCCGCACGGGGGAGCTGCAGGGCCGGCATCGGCCCCGCGGTGAGGGCGGGGGGCGTGAGGGGAGGCGGGCACTGGGGAGGGGGAGCCGAGAGGGGACGGGGGCACTGGGGAGGGAGAACCGTAAGGGGAGGTGGGCACTGGGGAGGGAGAACGGTGAGGGGAGGTGGGCACTGGGGAGGGAGAACCGTGAGGGGAGGTGGGCATTGGGGAAGGAGAGCCGTGAGGGGAGGTGGGCACTGGGGAGGGGGAGCCGTGAGGGGAGAGCCGAGAGGGGAGGGGGGCACTGGGGAGGGAGAGCCGGGAGGGGAGGGAGGCACTGAGGGAAAGGAAGGCACTGAGGGCAGTGAGGCCATGAGGGGAGGGGAGCCCTGCGGGGCGGGTGAGCCCTGAGCACAGGGGGTAGCCGTGAGCGCCGGCCAGGGCCGCTCGGCCGGACTGCACAGCTGTGTGTGTTTGAGGAGGTGTTTGTGATGCCAGGCGGCGGTGTCTCCCGTCCCCCTGCCCTCGGCCCAGCGCAGCTCCTGGCCGGCACTTCAGCCCTGCAGGGTGACCCCGCCCCGGCCCTCCCGAAGGTGTGACTGCTCCCTGTGGTTTCCTGGAATCCCACACGGGTCTCTGCACGTGTCTTCATGCTTAAAAGGGTTCTTTTTCATCAGAAAGAAAAGCAGAGAGCAGTGTAATGTTTGTGTCTCCGATGTCTGTGCTTGAAGGGACATAGCAGGTTTCTTAGGGCTCAGTAGGCTTTGAAAGTGCCACAGCCACAAGGGAGTTTTGGTCTTCTGTGCAGGTATTTAACATTGTTCGTCTGAGAAAGAGCAAGCTGCAAAAACAGGCCTTCCAGCAGGCCAGGAAAGACCAAGAGGTAATGGAGTTTGAATAGAAGTCACTTCTATGTGTCACTGTTTCATTCTGGTAGTTGCACACCCTCCTCGGGGTGGGTGAGGATTGCTGGTTCGAGGCAAAGCCTGGGTTGGCTCGTTAGTAAAACTGTGATTACACATGTTGGAGCCTCCCTTACTATACAGTCAGTAACAATTTTGAGTTTAGTTATATTGGTGAACCTGTTGAAATTGGAGCAGTTTATAGATGTTAAATATACACTTATGATCAGCACAGCTTGTGGGGTCATACAAGGTCTGGAAACATCTGTTATTCAAAATATGTTAAATGTGGTACTGGCCTGCATGTGTTAAATTGGAAAAGAGGACAAATCTCTCCTGTGAGGGCCGACATCACAACTTCAAGAGTATGAGAAAGTGTATCATGCTTATACCTTTTTCTGGTGTTTATACCAAGTCCAGGACACAAAAGAAATTCCGAGTAAAATTAATTCTGTCACAGCAATCCCTCTGTAGGGGAAGTGTCTAGGCACACTTCTTGTAGCCAGCTTGGATGCTGTCACCACACGAAAAAGAATGCAGTAAAAATTAGAGTGACAATGAGCAAAAAGTAGAAATCAGATATCTGTATTCTCTAGAGAACATATGATTGAAATGACTACTGTAAAACATCACTTTAACCACATTGATCACATTACAGATCACCATAGGATATTCTGGTGAATTGGCCTTTGTCACGTAAAGACTCCAGATTTCCTCACTGAAGTTCTCAGCCTCTGTCCACACACCTTTGTGCTCCTGGGAAACATAGCACTCGAGCAAAAAGAACTAGCTCTGCAGCTGCTCACTATCAGTCTTGATTAGCTGTCCTGTGTGTCTCTAGTGCACTCTTAATACAGTTCAGGGTGAACGTATCCAAATCAGCTCTTAACTAGATCACAGTGTCAGCTGAAATGCAGGAAGTATCTAGTTACCTTCAGGCAAGCTCCCCAGTAGCTAATACACTCTTGTGCTCACAATAAAATCTCAGTAAGTTTTGCTCAGTCTAAGCTGTTCCCAGCTACTATTAAGTTGGTCTGGGCAGATGTATATGCATTCTACAGGAATGTGCAGTTGCCTGTTTGCCCATGACTGTCTGAAAGAGAACAAGCTTTACACGCTTGGTCTTTTTGATCTCAGGTCTGTGGTTTCTAGTAATTAAAAGTGAGTGTTAGCATGCTAAGGGGGCTTTTGTTCTCCTAGCCACACTGCTGCTTCAGTTTGTGTCTGTAGCCTCATGTGATCCAGACTGAACCACAGCAAAGCACACCCATATCCAGAGGAGAGGTCAAACAGCCTGCTGGAGCCTGCTGCTGTATAGTGAAGCTGGAGAAGTAGGGGTGTCCGTGTTTTTTGTATAGATACTACAGAACCCTGGATTTTCTGTCTCTTTGCCAGAGTCAGCTGAGTTACAAAGACAAGTCCTCACCTTGCAAATTTTTGTAGGTTATGAGAGTCTTTCAGGATAGCATTACCATATGTTTTTCCTTTTGTTATGTTCCTCACTAAGCACCCACTGTTGCATACTTATCTGTGAGGCAAGATACTCGACCTGTGTTTGGTTTTTTTTGTTCTTATCTGGCAAAGTCCTTACATTTAGACTCTCATGAATTTAAATGACTGTCAGAAAAGGTGAAAGTTGCTGTTTCTCTGTTCTCGCTGTGTTGACATGCTGCTAAACATTAATACTACAGTAGCATCTGGGGCTAATGATAGCACTGTTCCGGAGCCTAACTTCTCCGGAATTCCCTTCTGGCTGGAAGCTGCCTTGGTTTGCTGCCAGGCCAGGAATGGGGCTATGTCTCATCAGATGGCCCTGGAAAATACCTCAGTTTTCTCTCTGTAGATCTGTTTATAGACTAACTGCTTATTCCACTGTTTCAGATGTCCACTGAAAAGTCACATGCATATGTCCTGTCTTTCTTTAATTCAAAGTCATCTCTTCTTGTTGCTTGCCCTATCTGGTTGCTGAAATTCTTTATCCTTTATATGCCTGCTATACTGTGTCAGCAGCAGAGGCAAGGTATGGCCCTTGTCAAGCCATCAGCTATGAAGTTGTGAGCAGTACATACCATAAGGTCAAAATCACAGCTGATGGGGTTTTTTATTATCTGAACTAGCCTCCCTTTGACAAAAGCGGCCCTCAGGTAACTCTTCAGTGGTGCTTCTGGAAGTGATTATATTCCTATTGGTTAACCCAGATATTTTTTAAGATTGTGCCAGTGTTAGGAGGTATGTACTGTGACCTAAGAATTTGTAAGTGCTGTTTGTTTTGTTGGTGTTCACAGTATAGTGGGGAGCGTACTCCTTATCCTGGATGTCTTGCTGCACATGCAATCAACAATATAGGATTCTGTAGCTACCAAATCATTGATTCATATTATATTGATTTATGGAGGCCATTGGTTTCTTTCCTTCTGTGTTCGGTACGAAAAAAGCTGTAACAAAAATAAAAAGGAAGCCAGTCATGCCACTCTGCTTCTCATTGGGTTGCTGTGGTTGCACTTTGTTTTAAGTGACATCAGTGAAAGCTCTGTAGTGCTTACGTGATGGACTGTTCTGGTGCTTCTTTTGCTCAAAGAAAAAAAATAGTTGAAGGGGAAAAAATTAATTTGGCCATTTGCATCTTTCCTTCTACTTACGTTTTTGTAACTAGGTGATTAGTGTCAGTGGTTTACAGAAGAGCAAGTGGTGATTTTATTATTAGCTTTATGTCAGACAGCTACAAATTATTCTAGTTGACATGGAAACATAACTAATTTTCCACTATGAAAAGAAACATTTCATTGTTTCCAAACTTTGAAAACTACCCCAGATATCCTCTTTGGTCTCTCTAGGTTTTTCCACTGTTTTCAATGCTATTTGTGTTGGTTTGAGTTCTTCCATGTCTTATGTAATACGTAACAGCTGATCATCCTTGTTTATCTGTACTCAAAGTCCACTGGATTTCAAAAAGTGACAGGAAAAAATCCATGAAAGATAAATCCTTTGAGGTTGTTAAATACAAAGACACCACCCTCTGAAGCTCCTGAGGTTTCATAGCATGCTTTTCTTGATTTTATACTCTTCCCTGACATCTGCTCTTGGTCACTGTTGGTAAGTGAACAGCTGCTGCTGTCTCTCTTAAGCATTATCCTACCTTTTTTTTCTGCCTGCTCTGGTCTTGAATGATGCCTGCAGGCACTGTACAGCAGGTACTGCTTAATTAGTACTCATTTATGTGGTACTCTTCCTGATTATTGCAAGTAATAATATTACCACATATGAAAAAAAGAGCTACTGCTGCTGTGTTCTTCTACTGCAGAACTGAGTGTCTTTGGGTATTCCCACAGCCAGTGAGGTGACAGTGACTGCAGCAGGGCTTGGACCCAAGGACACAATCTGCTATGTAGTTTACCAGTGTCAAAAAGATGAGCTATGATACCTCATACTTAAATACCTACAAACTGTACAAACAAGATGCATGACTGCAGTATGTGTGTGACTTGGAAAGGGAAAAGAAAAATTAAACACAGTATTACCAGCACAGATAAAACTCTAAATCACTGATAAGAGTTATAGATGAGTTTTTCATATCAGAGATCTTTCTTGCATATGAAAGAATGATACTTACTGGTTTTGAACCTTATACAACCTGTACCTTCTGTCATAAAAATCTGCCCAGTAAAGGATGTGTAAGTATCTGAAAACTGTTGAAAGCAGTGAATTCTAGTTCTGTTGCAATACATAGATTCACAGCACTCATTACTAAATCTGCTGCTGATCCATGCTGTAACAGGACAGGGTTGGTAATGGCAATTGCAATCTCCAAGAGCTTTAATACAACAAACAAATAAATCAGTACAATGGTTGCTATTAGACCTGTAAAATTTCAATATAAGAATTTCCCAATCTTTATCAGTGCAAATTTGCCATGTTTCACAGATTTGCAATAGGAATCAAGAAGGCCTGCCAGCCTTCAAAGGTTTCCACAGGAAGTGCAGAGAGGGAGGATAGCTGGTGATCTAGGCATGCTCCTGCCTGGTGTGGGATTGGGCGGCAGCCATCTGTTGTCTCATTTCCCAGCTGAGTACCACAGCCTTCAGGCAAGTGACTCTTCTCATTCCTGTCTCTGACACTGAATACAAAATGTTACTTTGATCCAAGGGAAGTTTTGTCAAACATGGTTTAATTGCTGAATTCATGCACATGCACACATGTACAGAGGCTTTTTAAATAATTGAGTGTTCTCTGCATGAACTTTCCAGACAATTCTAGTTAAGTGAAGGTGACTAATTGGATCAACTCACCCACCACTGGAAAGTGTTAGCCTTATACTTGTACTTACCCAAGTGAACAAATTGGTCCAGAAACTTAAGTGAACTCTGCATAACTTGTAAAATATCTTGATTTGAGATTTTGCTGAGGTATTATTTTTAAACACTTTATTACCAGAGTGACTTGGTATCTCTGGTGATCACATATCATCAGTGTATCAGTTTCATGCTGAAAGAACTGAAAACAGCACTTCAGCAAAAAATGGAAATATTTTCTAGCAACAAGACAGAAACTGGCAATACTTTTATTTTCTGATAATTTATAGGTTTTATTTCAGAACAAAGTCAAGACAATATATTACTAAGTGACGGGTTTTGTCAAGAGCTTTCTATTATAATAAAGTGTGCGTTTAGGTAGCATGGGAAGCCTTCAGGCATGCTTAATATAGAGCAATGCATATTTCATATGCATAATTTTATATTACTATATTTCCTTGTATGTGTTTAATAGATTTAAATCCTAAATCTACTTTCCCACACTACCTGCTTCATATGCAACAAGCTATTTTCAGCTTCTTCTCTTCCAGTTCTATTGCAGGGACAGCTTTCTGCAACAGCTAAACGTTTCACTAAACTTTACCCTATTGTTACTATTGCATGATGAGTAAGATTTTGTGATTTAAAATCACATGGCTTAAAGCCACATGAACAAGCTTCTTACTGTGAGTATGATTAGTTAGCTACAAGTGTCAATGGTTTTGATCCATATACTGGCCTCCATGACAATTAAATTAATAAAGTAAAGAAAGAATTAAGTTAAAAGGAAGTTGGAAAGACCAGATAGGTCCAACTGGCCGTATCTAAAGTTCTGTTTGTCGTAATAATTAAGTGAACTTGGAATCACATAATGGTAACTACCTGTACCATAATCGGAAAAACAAAAAGGCTGTCTAGTTATTGAAAAATAATTGGACCCTCATTAGCCACTCAAATGTCACAAATAACACAGAGCACTTCTGGTTTTATTGTAAGGTGAGAAAGAAAGATCAAAAAAATAGTTTACACCACATTTGGCCTCATGCATTTTTTCTTATTAAAGCTTCATTATCTTTTTTCTTTACAGGTTTGGCACATCCATAATTTCTGTTCTTTTCAAAGACTAGATTTATGAATATAAATAGTTTTAAATTCACTGCATAAATTGAAAATTTGAAATTTTGATGAACTAGAAAGTAGAGAAAAACGTAATTTTCTGATGGCAGAAAAGGGTCTTTTTGTTACACATTTGATAGAGTTAAATTTTAAAGTTAAACAGTATTTCAAAGCAGTCCAAGTATTTAATTAAGAAATACCAACAGATTTCCTTTTTTTGGAATCTTTCTATACACAAAAGTTTGCCAAAATAAATATAGACATGTTTACTGTAGGTGGAAGAGGACACTAAGTTCAAGTACTTCATCTGTCTAGAGCAACCTAGGTGCTCAGTGTTTCATGTTCTGCATGTTGAAAAGTGAAGCAAAAGCATCCATGTTGCCACATCTAAACCAACTATTTTAGGGAAAACCATTTTGAAAGGCCCCGCATTTAGAGTTGACATTCACGCAGTGTGCGGACAGGCTGACTTCCTCTCACCTCCTCCAGACTCTTCCTTTTGCCACCTGACTTCCATTCAGGTGCTGTGCAGTTTGTTACCCTCCCCTGCGTGTCATCCACCTACAGACTAAGATATAGCCTGCATTGCCTTCAAACTATTTGCCATATTTGTTGGATGAGACACGAGCAGTTGGGTCCTCTGGAGCATCCAGCATTGAAAAACAAATGGAGAGAACACATGTACACAGCACTGTGACTTCCCTCCTTCCAGGAACCATAAAGCAAATGCATAAGGTGTATTTCCAGCATCCAAAACACGAGAGTGAATTGTCTTGTCCACTCCCGTGAAAGAACACCACCTTCCTTTTGATCAGTGATAGTAGAGCAATTGCTGTATTTAATGGAACTATATGGAAGCCTGGTCTTCTTAAGTCATGAAATATGAAGTAAAAACATGAGAAACAATAACGGACATTAAACTGAAAATTACAGTAAAAAGATTACATTAATGAGAGGAATTTTTAGACCAGATATGTGCCTGTGGCTTACATATGGGAGGAGGAATAACATGTTTGGAACTTCCTGGAAAAATTGTTATAATGATATTATATTATTGCACATGGATGAAGAGAGAAAAGACTTTGAGATATTTCATCTTGGTGAGAGAGTACTATAAAAAGAAGACTAGACAAATAGTCATATAATAAAGTATGATATAATGAATTAGTTTGGCATTATAAGAGAAAGGAAAATATTATTAATTTGTGAAGCAGACAGTCATCCTTGCTACAGAATTAAAAGCGAGAAAGCTTTTATAAATGCTACCCACACAATATAACACCTCAACAAAGCTCAACTATGAAACCAACTTATTCTGCTGATTACTGCTGTTCTAGCCATCTTTCCTGCGTGTAAAACATTAAGTCAGCCAGTTACAAAGCTATTAAATGTTTCCAGAGTGTGACTTACCAGAAGGATTTGATAACTTACAGAGAAATGAACTGTTTTGCTTTCTGATCTAGATTAAGTAGTGCTAACGTACCACGTTTTGTGACAGTTTCAAATGTGCATTATTTTTGGTTCTTGTTTCCCCTTCCAAGTATTTTTACAATTTTTATCCAGCTCATTGCACCTACATTTTCAGTCTGCATGATGCAAATCAGTACAGCCTAATACTCTTTGTAGCACAGGAAAAGAGAAGGCCTATTTTTAATGACCTATTTGTTGTATTTGTTTGGGTTCAAGTAAAGTAGAAAGATGACAATAGCAAGAACTAGCAGCTCTGTCTAGCAGGTAAAAAGGCCAACTCTGAAAGTGTACAAGATGAAAAGAAGTCTTATCAGAGTTTCTACAGAATTTCAAACACGTCAGCTTGCCCTACATACCAGCACATGGAGAGCGGTCTTTCAAGTTCAGCTGAAGGCCAACAGAGACCAGCTTCCAAAGAGAATTTTCACAGGGAGAAAGGAGGTTGAGATATTTCTTACAGCTGATGATGTTGCAAGTGCTCAGCACTAAGTACTGTGAAAGTTAGTACACACTGATGTTGCCCAGTGTTTCAAGTTTCCCAGATGTGTCACACATCCCATTACAGGAGATGGTCATCTAAAAGCACCACCTATTGGAATCATATAATTGCGTGATGAATTCCATTTTCATTAAAAGCAAGGTCTTGCTTTTTGTTTAATGAAGCAGGTCAAACGGAAGTCAGAAAAGAATGAAGAAGAAAAGCCACCAATGAAGAAACTGAGAACTTTTTGTTCAACTGTAACTTTATAACCACTAAAAAACGTTCATTAAAATATAAAAACATGACTGTGGTTAAGACAACTCACTATGGAAACAGAAAGAAAACTACATTAGAAAAATTGAAAAAGAAAAGAATCATGAAATTTTGAGTACTCGATAATCTCTTACTTCATGGAGGCATCTGCCATGTCACCTCAGCAACAATTACTAATGATTCCAAATGAAGTTTTGTCATTTACTTAAACTCTTCTTTGGTTTGTCCCTCCAGTAAACAACAAAAGTCTTTAAACTGGCTTCAGCGACAATTTTTACACAGTTCCCCACCCCACCCCTAGTTTCTAAGATCTTTTATCAGTAACTGTTATTTGCTCACACATACCACAGTTCTTCACCATTCCTTTTTCCTATAGAATATAAAAGTGCCCTCAGATAAGACTGTTCTTTTATCAGTCACAAAAAACAATCACAGAAAGCGATAACAAAGTCATGTAAATGCTGAATGTCTGTGTGTAGAAGTGCTCAAGTGATGCTCAGGAATCTGCAGGATCAAGAGAGTATGGGCCTGTGTATTTGTAATTATTTTGTCTTTCTCTGCAGCTCAAAAATTTCCTGAATTTCACCTCTACCCCACACCTCCCTCCCAGTCATAAACCTACATTCAAAATGTATATTAACCTTCCAGGGAGTGCAGAGGCCCCACAGCCTATCTGTGATAGAAGATATCTCAAATTATCTTTTACATGATGAAGCAAGCATGCAGTTTGCAAATGACGACAGTAAATTTGTTTTAGTAATGCATAAATCCATCTGCTTTGGTTTGGATTTTGTGCTACAACTCTTGGATGCATCATCTGATGTTTATGCCTGTCCCATCACAGGGAAAACTGGTACATTTTCTGCTTTATTTTTTAATACTCACTCCCCATCCTCCCCATCACAATCCCAGCTTTTCTCTAGAAAAAGGAAGAAGCCAGTTGTATCTTACCTTCCCATGTACTTTGCCTCCAAGTCTCATCTCAGCCTCTCGCACACATATTTATACCCTTTGGACCTGCAAACCTTGAAGTCAGTACTCAGACAAGAATTGTATAAAACCCTTAGGAGTTACCTGGCCAATGCAAATGTTGGTCACTAAGAAACAAGAAATTAGGCCCAAGGGATTCTTGAGCAAAAGTCAGGAGGTTAGAAAGGATAGCAGTAGGTCAAAAATGTCTGTATGTGCAGAGTCTAGAAGTCCTTGATTATTTTGGGATTTTTTAGTTTGGAAAATAGAGAGAATGGATTTTCCCTAGAGACCTCAAGGCCTGACTGAGTGGTAACTTCAGATTCACATATTCCTCCACAGAGCGGGCAATCTCTAATGCTAAAATGATGGACTACTCATTGCCTACTTACAGAGTAGCCATGTGGGAGACTTCTATCATAGGGGTTTTTGTATCAGACAGGACTCATAATTGAAAATTACAAGGAAAAAATAATTCAGATAAGAAATTGGTTCAAAATGAAAGTATTCATTGGGGGCTCGGGTGTGGTATGTGCATATACCATTGTCATAGAATCATAGAATCGATTGGATTGGAAAAGACCTCAGAGATCATCGAGTCCAACCCTTCATCCAACTCCCATCTGTTTAGTAGATCATGGCACTCAGTGCCACGTCCAATCTCAGTTTAAAAACCTCCAGGGACGGTGAATCCACCACGTCTCTGGGCAGGCCATTCCAATGCCTGATTACTCTCTCTGTAAAGAATTTCTTTCTAATATC